>JASDQU010205896.1:0-10824 GCA_032191745.1 Picea mariana
GCTGCAAAAATTTTCGGCACATGGGCAGATCATTGTGATCTCCCACACCTTCTTCATCAGTTTCCAACTTTACCTGTTGGATGTGCATGACCTACACTTTCACCCTTCTCTCCAGGGCTTCAATCTGCTCATACAGATTAGCAAAGCAAAATCTGTCTGCCCCTTCTTCTCCTTCTTCTGCAAACTCCCAGGTTGCAGTCTTTTCAGTCTCCTGGCTGAAAATATTGAGCCATTCCTCAGAATGCTCATCATTCTCTTCTACTTCTTCTGCTGTCAGCTTCAATGCTACAACTTCCTCATCTTCCTGGCTGAAAGCATTGAGACATTCCCCATAATGCTCATATTCTTCTTCGTCTACTTCTTGGGCAGTTTCAAACACCTACTCCAATTTTTCTTCCCTAACAATCACAACTGATTGTTCTTCTGCTATTGCTACTTCATCTGCAACACAGACTTCTACCTCCTCTAAGCTAAGTGGTAAAGGTATTTCAATTCCCCTAATCATCAGAAGATTTCTCCGATCTTCCTCTTCTGTCAGCTGCACCTGCTGATCCAAACTCAACCTCTGAGTTTATGAGACTCTCAGATAATCTCATCTGTTCATCCCTGCCCACCTGGCAATATGGGATGTGTTCACTGCCCTCCTGGCAGATTATGAGATCAACTGATCCCATCTTCATCAGCACTCCTTGCTGAATTGAACTTACCTCGGAGTCCATGAGACCTTCAGACAGTCTCGTATTCTCATCTCTGCCCACCTGGCAATATGGGATGCTTCCACTACCCTCCTGGCAGTCTTCGAGATCCCGCAACAACCTTATTTCATTGCCCAACTGGCAATGTGAAATTCCCTGGCTGTCCTCATGATAGTCTGTGAGATCTTCAGCTGATCTCAACTCCTTGCCCACCTGGAAATTTGGAATTTCCTCTCTGCCCTCCTGGCAGTTCTTGAGATCTCCATTTGATCCCATTTCATTCTCTTCACTGAGAATTTTCCTAGTCTCTGGTTCACATATCTGAACCATCTCCTCAGGTCCGTCGAGGTTTTCAGCATGCCTCAACCATCCTCTTAATAGTCTACACTGTCTTCTAGCCATCAACTCCTTGACTGGCCATTTTTCTTTTGCCTTCCTCAGGGGCCATTCATACACCCACTGTGGTTTGGATTTCTGGTACATCTTCAATGCAAGCTTTTCTATTTCTTTCTTTATATCAGTGAGCTCTTCATCCATGTCTTCTTGACTCCATAGCTCTGAGTTTTTCCTTCCAACATATCTACGGCCTTCAGTAGCCATGTTGTTGTCTCTATCTGCTCTCCTGGCAAATCTGCTGCTCACTCCTGCAAACCTGAGTGTCTCAGCTTCTCCTACAGTCCTCCTGACTGTCTTCTGGACTGTTGCCTACCTGCAATCAAATCCTTACAGAGTTTTAGTACTCTGTCTTCTTCCATTGCCTCCCTTGCCTAAAATATACAATAAAGAATCAGGCTCTGATACCACTTGATTGACGCAGTCGCATACCCCGCAGGGTCTCTGCGCTGACCTCCCGTTCAAAAGGATCGTTCAAATTCACCCTCAAGCCGAAGTGGCTCTTTCAATTCCCACTGGAATCTCAAATTCCCGATCCACAGGTCCTTCTTCCCCTGTCATAGCCTTTGCATACGACCGCTGTTCTTTCCACAACAGGAAATGCATATACTTTCGGGTTTCGAGGTTTTTTGATCCCCGATGTCAGGAGTCCCCTGTCCTCTCGAACTCCCGATCTTCGATTTGCCGATGCGGCTCCTTTTTGCCTTAGCCCTGTATGGCTATGCCCTAGTCCATGTGACTAGTTCTCATAAGACCGCAGCCTTATCTCTCTTTCAGGGTTTCCCTATTCAAAAGCCCGACCTCTCGACCTTTTGACTCCTGAAATGACCTTTCTCGCCTTAGCCCCTCCTGGCTATGCCCTGGTCCACATGACCCCCTCTCATAAGACTGCAAACTTATCTCCTTTCGGGGTTTCGGGCTTTGTATTCCCGGAATGTATGGACTTCTTGTCTATGGGATTCCTGATTTCCCAATTCCTGTAATGCCGATGGGCGAATTTCCTTTCGACAAATTTCTCGAATGCTTAGATCTCCTCCACACATCCTCCTATGATGGACGATCCTGATCGCTTCTCACGATTTCAGAGTTTCCACTGCCGAAATGCTCTGGCATCTTGTCCCTTCGACCTCCAAAATGTCGATGGATTCCCGATCTCACCCGCGTGTCCCAACTGATGGACGACTCAGATCAGGTTCAGGTTTTCTAGCATGGATTTACCTAATCTCTTGGCCACAGAACTTCCGATTTGCCGAGTGCCGAAACTCCGACAGAGTCTTCCCTTTCGGGACTTTTCCTGAGATCTTAGATCTTCACCACGCGTCCCCTCAAGATGGATGGTCCTGATTTACTCTCGGGGTTTTGCAACTCCAAATGTCCTGGGCGCCTCGTCTTTAGGACTCGCGAAACGTCGAACCCCGATGCACTGGTTTGACTTTTCTATCGGGACTTTCCCTGATAGTCTGGATCTCCACCACGTGTCCCCAACAGATGGATGGTCCTGATCCAATCTCACGATTTTGAGATTTTCGATACCCCGATGACAGAAATTCTCTGTCAACTCAAAACCCCGATAGCCGATATATCGATGGGTCGCTCGATCTCCACCACGTGTCTCCACAAACAGACGACTCAGATCGATTTCAGGATTTTTCCCATGGAAATTCTCGATCTCCTATCTTCGAGACTCCCGATATCTCGATGACTGAAGTCCCGATACCCCGATGCCTGTTTCTGGATTTTCACCCTCCGGTTCACAAAGCTTAAACCTTGTGCAACTCCTATCAGATCTGACGACTGACGGGTGATTTTCTCAAGATCTGACGGTTCAGATCATATCTTCTCCTACGCGCTCTCTGGACGTGAAAATCAACGGTCTAGATCTCTTTCTCCAGCCGATCTGATGGATACTGTGATCCCTCCTGAACTTGCACAGTTTCTTCCCAACCTTGGGAGAATTCCAAGCGGTCCAAAGGCCTCGACCTTTGTCTTCTCTTCCTTTGCGAACTCCTTTACCTTGAGCTTCACTGTGTGCCCTGAAAACACTAACTCCTCCTGAGATTTTCTTCAAATCCTTGAAGATTTGACCTCTACACTCCTGTAGAGTCTTCGCACACTGAAGTGCTATCTTTTCTGAGCTTCTCAACCACTCAGACCCCTAAGGGATTTTATCCTTCCTCCTTTCTCCTGCAGATGGAGAATGTTTGGATGCCCTCCTGGCTATCCTCTGCCTCAAGCAACTTCTTGCTGAGCCTTAGGGTGTTCAGTAACCCTATGAAGATTCCTCAGTGGATTCTTCCTTCAATTATAGAACTCAAAGAGTTCTCTTCTCCCTGTGCCTGTCTGCACAATGTCTCAATGCCCACCTAGCAGAGTGTCTTCTCCCAGAACATCCAATAGTTCTGTACCCTTCTGTGCACCTATGCACCTGCTCAATGCCCACTTGGCAGAGCTCTCAGAATCCTCAGTGATTCTGGTTCTCCTTGAACTCACAATAGAGTTCTTCTCAATGCACCACTGTGCATAGGCTCAATGCCCACTTGGCAGAGCTTCATAGAACTCCTCTGAGATTCTGGTTCTCCTTGAACTCACAACAGAGTTCTTCTCAATGCACCACTATGCATAGGCTCAATGCCCACTTGGAAGAGATTCAAAGAACTTCTCAGAGATTCTGTTTGCAACTATGTTCTTCTCCCACAGCCTAGCCTCCAAGGTATTCAACAACCTTGAGGTCTTTCTTTGAGTTGTTGACTCCATTTCTTGTGCCCGCAACACGTCTTTGTCTGAACTCGTAGAATTCAGAAGTGCTTCAGTGCACTGGTATTCAGAGACCGCAGTACTCTGCCACACCCTCCTGGCATGAAACCTCAAAGACCTCTCAAGCCTGAAATCAAGAACTCCTGCAAATGAAAACCTACAACATACATCTACAGCATAAAATAACACTCACAGACATTCATTCAACACAGAAATACATGCAGGAAAAACTACTTCTGTATGTATTAAAATGGCAAATGCATGTTTGTACAAGGTGTTCCTGAGCACGGCCTGTAACAAGGTCTCGACTCTTCTCTCTTCTCCTCTCTACTCGTATATTCTCTTCTATTCTATCCTCGATCTCTCTTTTCTCACTCTCCCCTTACAAAATGAGATCCTCTAAGATCTTTTTACCTGAGGGGGCTCTTAGAACTCTTCCCTCCAATCTACCTACCCTATTCAATTACATTGAATGGGCTGTCTAGTCCAGCATCTGGATCTAGATCTCAACCTTACAAACATTTAAGGCCTACCTACCTAATGCCTGCACAAAGGCACGGATCTATGGCTCAACAACCTACAACATTAATTACATTCAAATTCAAAATTGAAGATGAAGGTTGCACCTCTCTTCATCCTTGAATGCATGCGTTGAAATGGCTGGCTGGCTGACATGGAAAGATGATCCTGCATCAGCATTGCATCCTCATGCTCCCAAGTAGCATTCTTAGGACCATACCAGGTCCATTGGACCTTTACAAGCCCTATGGATCGATTCCAAAGTTGTTTGATTTTCCAGTCCAAAATGCGCACCAGATGCACTTGGAAAGCGCTTTCTTGCTCCACCTGGATCACATTCCAATCAATAACATGATTAGCATCATGTATATATTTCTTGAGTAATGATACATGGAATACATTATGAATAGACATAGATGCAGGCAATGCAATCATATAAGCTACTGGACCAATCCTCTCTAGGATTTCAAATGGCCCACAATAGTGAGCTGCCAACTTTGAACAATTTCCCAACTTCAAGGAACTTCTGTTGGCTTTCACTTTCAAGAATACATGGTCACCCACTTTAAATTCCCTGTGAGTTATGCCCTTATCAACATATATTTTCAGCCTATCTTGGGAAACCTTTAAATTTTGTTTTATTTTTATCATTTACTCCTCCATTTCCCTGAGAAAATCTGGCCAAACCACTGCTCTGTTTGCTGAGTTATCCTAGCTTACTAGTGTGTTGCACTTTCTGCCATAAAGTGCCTCAAATGGGCTCATCTTTAGAGATGCTTGATACCCATTGTTATAAGCAAACTCTACCAAGTGTAGGTAGTCTTCCCATTTTGATGGTTTATCCATCACATACATCCTTAACATATCTTCAATCACTTGATTTATCCTCTCTGTTTGTCCATCCGATTCTGGATGATAAGCTATACTAAAATTCAAATTTGTTCCAAATCCATTAAATAATCCTTTCCAAAATTTTGAGGTAAAATTTGGATCTCTTTCAGACACAATTGTCTTGGGTATGCCATGTAATTTAACAATTTCCTTCATATAAACATCAACGATGTTGGATTCCTTGTGAGTGAGCTTAATTGGAACAAAATGGGCATCTTTAGTAAGCTTATCCACCACTACCATGATAGAATCATGTTGCTTGTTTGTTCTGGGAAGTTTGGTGATGAAATCCATTGTTGCAACTTCCCATTTCCACTCAAGAATGGGTAATGTCTGTAGCAAACCAGCTGGGTGTCTATTCTCAGCCTTTACCTTTTGACATTCCAAACATCTGGCGATATAATCAACAATCTCTTTATTCATGCCTGGCCAATAATATTGGCTCTTGATAGATGCAATAGTTTTATGATATATTGGGTGCCCAACATAAGGCACATTATGCATTTCTCTCAATATCAGGTTTTTCAATTCTTGAGAATTTGGTACATAAATTCTTCCCCTATACCTGAGAATTTCATCATTATCTAGCTTATATTCCTCAATTTTCTGCTGCAAAATACCTTGCTGTAATTTTGCCACTAATTCCTTGTATTGCAAATCTGATTTGGCAGCCTCTATAATTCTGTCTTTCAAATATGATTGGTCAATGCCAATGGTTGTAGCATGCAATTCATGCACTCTTCTGCTGAGTGCATCAACCACTTTTTTCTCTTTCCCTTTGATATGCTTTATATCAAAGTCATATTCATTTAGAAATTCTAACCATCTAGTTTGCCTATCATTTAGAGTTGGCTGATCAAACAAATATTTCAGACCATTATGGTCTGTTCTTAGCTCAAAAATTTTCCCCATGAGGTAGTGTCTCCATTTACTCAAGGCATGCACTATGGATGCCAACTCCAAATCATGAGTGGCATAGTTTCTTTCATGCTCCTTCAACTTCCTTGATTCATAACATATAACAAACCCATTCTGACCGAGGACTCCACCAATTCATTCTTTACATGCATCTGTGCATACAATGAAGTATTCATTTGGGTCTGCAATCCTTAGTATTGGAGCACTTGTTAATAATTGTTTTAAGTGTTGGAAACTCTTTTCACAATCCAATGTCCACTGAAACTTCACACTCTTTCTTTGCAAGGAAGTGATTGGGTGTGCAATCTTTGAGAATCCTTCAATAAATCTCCTGTAGTATCTTGCAAGACCCATGAATGATATCACCTCTGTCACATTCTTTGGCACTGACCATTCTCTAATGGATTTTATCTTCTCAGGATCCACTGCTATCCCATCCTTTGAAATGATATGCCCCAAATAATGAATTTTCTTTTGATAAAATGAGCACTTGCTCAATTTGGCATACACCTGATGCTCCCTTAATACTTGCAACACCATCCTCAAATGATGTTCATGTTCTTCTTCTGACTTGAAATATACAAGAATGTCATCCAAAAAGACAATGACAAACTTGTCTAAATATTCTCGGAAAACACCATTCATTAAGCACATGAAAACAACTGGTGCATTTGACAACCCAAATGGCACCACTGTGAACTCATAATGACCATACCTTGTCCTGAAGGAGGTCTTGCTGATATCTTCCTCCTTAATCCTTACATGATGGTATTCTGACCTGAGATATATCTTTGAAAAGATCTTTGCATCCTTCAATTGATAAAAAGATCATCAATCCTTGGCAGAGGATACTTGTTCTTAACAGTCACTTTATTCAACTATCTGAAATCAATGCACAATCTTAATGTTCCATATTTCTTCTTCATAAATGAGACTGGGGCACCCCAAGGTGACACACTTGGGCGTATATACCCCTTCTACAAAATCTCTTCAAGTTGCATTTGCAACTCCTTCAACTTTGGTGTACTCATTCTGTAAGGAGTCTTTGACACTGGGGCTGCTCCAGGCATTAAATTTATAGAGAAATCAATATCTCTCTTTGGGGGTAGTCCCGGTACCTCCCTGCACACATCTTCAAATTCTTCTAGTACTGCATAATCTTCCAAATTTGGTACCTTATCTTTAGGTGTCTCTCCCATATGCGCTGCAAATATTTGACACCCTTTTTTGTAACATTTCTTCACCTGCAATGCTGAAATTTCTCGGATAGTTACTTCCCTAGGAATCCCCTGCACTTTCCTTAGGTTGCCTTCCTCATCCAAGCAAGTAAATGCCTTGTTATGACAGTCTAGGATAGCATGATGTTGGTCCAACCAATCCATCCCAATTAGACAGTCATAGGAACCTAAATGCAGGATGTTCAAATCTACCCTGGTGTTCAGTCCATTCATGTCCATAAGACATGACTTAACCATCTCACTAACTTTTCTTTTGGCTCCTGTAGCTAGCTGCACCAACCAAGATTTCCCATGCTTGCTTCTTGGCAAATGCAAACTTTCCACCATCTTAGGATYTATATAACTATGACTATCTCCTRAATCAATTAAAATAGCAATGGTTTGGTTGTTTATCATACCTTCCACTTCAATCATATGTGATTGATACTCTRCTTTMTTTTTGTCCAGGGCTGCATAGATCCTTGGCACATTTATGCCCATGTCCTCCASTGTTTTAGCTTGATGTACATTGTGAACARTCCTCCCTTTTTTACCTCTGTGAGGACAATATCTGAACATATGATCTCCTTTACAACCCCAACATTGAATAGGTGGCTGCCTTGGCCTTTGACCCTCTGTTTYAATCTCTCTGGGCTCTCCAGGAGTTTTTTGTCCCTGTGGATTATTTCTGAAGAATGGTGGCTGAGATCCCTTGTTCCTCTGATCCACCTTGAATTTCTTTTTGTCTTCCCAAGCTTTTTGGAAAGTTGGCCTTGCTTTTTGCTGATCATAAAGGCACTGAGCTCACCTTATGATCTCCTCCAATGCCTTGGGATCATCATACTATATTTTGTCACTGATTAATGATGGCAATCCGCTCAAATACCTTTGAATCTTAACTGTCTCATCCTTGATGAAAGAGACATACTTCAACAATTCTAAAAACCTTCTTTCATATTCATCTATTGTCATACTCCCAAGCTTGATTTCAAATAACTCTTTCATTTTCTTGTCATAGTATCTCTTAGTCAAGTATTTCTTCTCAAAATACTTCTTAAATTCCCTCCAAGTAACACTTTTCTCTTTAATGTGTTGCACCTGCACAAGCTGATCCCACCACATGGATGCCTTTCCCTTGAGTTGATAGATAACAATTCTACCTTCTGCATGAAAAGAATAATTATGCAATTGAAAATACTTTCTCATGCCCAAAAACCATGTCTCCGCATCTTCATCCTTCTTGTGCTCACCATCAAATGTAGGAGGTTTGATTTTGTTCATTTCTCCTCATAGCTCATCCACCCCAAACCTATTATGCTTTCTAAAAGGGGATGGACTTGAGCTACTATCTTCTCTCTTATTGGAATGCCTTGGGGAGTGATGGTGATGTCTGCTAACACTTCTTGCTTTTCTTTTCTCATCAGAAGGCCCGTGACTTCCTAATTTTCTTGAGCCACTCTCCTTATCCAACTTCTTTTCTACTTGGTTCAAGATCTGTAATAACTTCATGTTGAAGTCATCCTGCTGTTCCTTGGCTTTCATAATCCTTTCATTATCAGTTTTATGGCTTTGGACATCCTTCTGCAAGTTTTTAATGGTCTCTGCCATATTCATGTTTTCATTCCTTTCATCTCCATGTCCATTGGAGTTTGTTCCTTCCATGCCCAAATGGACATCCATCCCTCTGATTTCATCTTCCTGGATGTAAGTCCCCTGTGCCTCTTCCATTTCTATGGACTCTTCACTAATATTGATTTGATATATTTGTTGTCAACTCCGCAAAATGTGTAGCCAACAAAACTTTGTCAGACTAACTGTTTCAACATTCTCATGAAAAATATGAACCATTATGGTTAAATAATATATATTAGAATAATTTCTTCTGATTTCCTAGAAATTTGGATGCCCAGAGCAATTTTTTGGGTGGATATTTAGATTTCTCTATCCAATACCTTTCCAACGCCTGCTCCCATGCTCAATTCCAAGTCTCGAGCAAAATGTTATGGCTATTTAAAAATTGTCCATTAATTTTTTTGTTCATTTTTGACGCAACTCTGTGCTGTAATTATGCATTTTTGCACCTACCCCTTTGGAATTTTCGTAGTATCTCAATTGGGTTTCCTCATATACATCTTATGGACACTCTATCCAAGTTTCATCTCTTTTAGGGTTCTTGGCTACTAGTTACAGCCTGCTAAAGTTCTAGGCCAAAATACCATATTGTAACTGATATGATACAGGTACATTCTTTGCCATATTAAACACTTTTAACATGACCAAAAAATTAATTGAGCTCTAGGAATGTCTTATATGGCTCAATATATTTCCATTGACTACTCTTGTGCCTCAATTGGGTTCTGGAGCAAAAAGTTATGGCCCTTTGAAGTTAGATGGGTCTTAAAATTACCCTCCATTGTCTGTGCTGTAACTTTCTCATAAAGGCTCCGTTTGACGAACGGTTTACACCATTAGAAAGATCTCTCTGAGATATTCTATTTGAGATGGAGAGACAAAGTTGGTACAGCTTTGTCTTGTGGTTTTCAAATTGCTAAAAATGTCGTTAAGGCCCTCAAAAATGCGCTGCAAAAAGATGACGTTCAATCAGTATAAAATGTCGCAGAAATCTGTTGATTTTCCACGGTTGTTCGCCCTTCAAATGACTTTGCGCACACAAATTTCAACCTGTACGCCTATATTTAGCATGCATAGTAATACCATAGGGTAAATCATGCTTCACGTACCTATAACCACAGTGTATCACTTCTCTGTCACGCCAATAACTTGCGCTCACTACTTTTGTGTCGCATGCCAATATTCACCGCACACAGTTTTGGTTCTTGCACTATTACCTGTTGTGCGCAGTTTTTGTATCACACGCATTGTAATTTACGTGCTACACCATGCCATATTTTAATATGCTCCCACCTTGCACCAATACTCTGCGCACACCATTAACTAAACTGTTGCGTGACAACATATACCCACATTGCGTGCGCACCAACAAAACTCCTTTGTGCTCTACCAACACTATGCACACCACGCGCATCATTATTATGTGTGTGCACACCGTGCATCGCTAAATTTATCACACGGTCCTGTACACCAACATTTTTCCGCACGGCACCGAAATTTAGCACGCACACCCGCACACTAACATTTTTCTGCGCAGCACCAAAATTTAGCGCTCGCACCAGCATGCCAATATCTTGCTGCGCAGTGTCGAATTTTACCTATCACAACTTTTCACTGCGCCTTATGCATTTTAGTGCACCCACCTGCGCACATTCATTTTTATGCGCATCAATTCCTCGTGAATTCCACTGTAGAAATCGGGACTTTTGGCTTAACTTTTTCCCCAATTTACCATCGACATTCTGCAACCATGAAATTTGTTCAATTTCACCCTGATAACACCAGTTCAACCTATGCAACAAAAA
>JASDQU010205898.1:18202-28697 GCA_032191745.1 Picea mariana
AATGACATCTTTATTATATAACGATAAGATTACATTTGGTTTTTTTTTGCCTAAAACATAGGCTTATATACTTATATGCAAATTATCATCATGAATGCATCTCTAAAATGACATGTTTATTATATAATGATAAGTTTACACATTTTTTCTTACTAAAACATAGTGTTATTTACTATTGATAATGAAAATATTATGTTACTAATGTTATAGTTTATATGACTAACTTGTTGGAAACTAAAACAATGAGAAGAGTGAGTACATCCTATGGCTAGGATTTGCCTTAGCCACCAAGAACAAATCATTGTTACCATTGGTAAAGACCTATAACTTCTTAGAACAATATGTTCTCATGCAAATCAATTTTTCCTACTTCTCTAGATTTTAGTGAGTTGCTATCATGCATGAATCACTCATCCCTAAAGAATCAAGTTATAACTCAACATATCATTCTTATTGTTATAACCCAGAGCTACGGGCTTAAAATGTTAAATTTTGTGTCAAAGATAGATGCGTTACCAGAGAAAGGACATTCTTGTAGCACAATCGTAAATGTGATCTCTCAAACCTCGATCTCTCAAACCTCTTCGTGGATTTTGTAACCATGTCCCACTAGCCTCCAAGTATTTCTCCAATTTTGATAGTTTGTCATCCTTTTGGTCATTTTTTTGAGTCCCTCCTCTTCCTTTGGTTAATGGCTTAATATGACCCTAAATTGAAATATAGTTTGTAAATGATTTTATAATTTTAATATAAAAAAGACAGATAAAGTTTTTTATGACTCTTTATAAAAAAAATTGGCTTTTGAAACCATCTTTCCAACTTCAAGTCTTCACTCCAAGTCTCAAGTTATAATAGAAATATTTCTCAAAGAACACCTAAGTGTCAATGGCAAACGTCCGTGAAATCACCATGGGAGAACCCTACAAGGAGTCCATGCACCACATGTCGAATAGTTGTGGCAAACATCTGCATACTTAGACTCTTAGAAATCTTGTATTTTATTGCATGTGGGATATACGTCCCAGAAATGCCAAGCATCACATGCCACCATATATTATCCCAATCCCGAGTGTGGTCTAAACATCAACCGATTACACTGAAGTTTATCAAGCATTAAGAACCAACACCAAGTGTCCAGAAACGCACGATAAGTATCCAACGCCGAGGAAAGAGCCCACACGGAGTCAGACTTCTTGCACTACGTGTCGAGAATGTTTTCCTACCA
This sequence comes from Picea mariana, assembly GCA_032191745.1. Lineage (NCBI taxonomy): Eukaryota > Viridiplantae > Streptophyta > Pinopsida > Pinales > Pinaceae > Picea > Picea mariana. The sequence goes on from JASDQU010205898.1 coordinate 19,428, forward strand.
TTAACCATATAAAAATTTCCTTATTCTTAATTATGGAGGGGAAGGTGGCATTGATGTCTGCTAATAAAAACTATATATCAAATATTCTTGCAACAAAACTGGTAGAGGGTAAACAACCAAATCCCAAATGTTGGATGAAAACTTGACTGTTAAGAAAGCAATAGAAATGTCTACATCAAGTGTCAAGCCAGCGCTCAAGCACATTAAATTATAACATGTCTTCTCTTTTTGGTTGTTTCAATGGGTTATGGTGGGGTTAGGTCTACTCTCAATGGTTTTACTTCAAAGGTGCTTCTTCTTTTTGGAATATATTTCCTGGCTTCTAAATTGCTTGATGTGGTGGAGAATGTTGGGAGAATTGATGGTCTTTCCTGGTTTTTCTAGTTGCTATTTTGGATGCATTTTTGATACTATGGATTTTCACTTATCCCTCTAAAACATTCGAGAAGCTCCAGGCAAGGTGGCGATTAACCAAGTTGGAAATTTACAAGAAATTTACAAATGCACTGGCAGTGTCTGTCATTGTTTTTGTGGCTTGGATTGGTTATAAGTTGTATTTCAAGGTAACAGATCCTTTTAGCGAGCATTGGCAAAGTGCATGGATTATAATGTCTCTAGCTTGATAGAATACAATATTATTGCTTGGCCTTGCAATCAGAGTTAGGTTTGGGCTTGGATTCGGGAAAACCATGAATAAGTAGGGTAGTAGTGTTGTGCTTGTTAGAATTAACGCTTACAATAGTATAGTTGGTTTGGTTTGTTGTAGGTTGTTGAGATATTCTCTAAACAACAATATCCAACATTAGAAATAGTTGGATCTCATAAACACTATATAAGTGTGATATATTTTTTCTTTGAAAAAAATACGAATATTATTTGTGTGTAACTATCATGCCATGTCAACAAGAATTGAAGTGTGATAGGGTCCCCTAGAGTAGCCTTCTGAGAGAATATCGGTACGCGGTTGTGGAGAAACTACAAGCTAGGGTTTGACAGTCATGATCTCAACAACAGACATAATGGTTACCAAAGGGGGCGGGAGTGGAACCCCCTCATACAAGAAGGTAGTGGTGGACAGAGGGAAAGGCCCACGAGGCGTCAGTTTTAAAGAGCTTCTGACAAGCACCTCGGGATCAAGACCAAAAAAGAATTAGGAGATCAGCCAAGACAAAAGGGATCACATGGGGGAAGAAGCCAGAGAAGCCACGAACAACGTGTAAGAACCAGCAAACCCTAGTGGGGTAGATGGGCGCAACCCGTGTAAACCTAAAACAACACTGATACCTAGGGTCATATTGAAATACCCGCAAACACAACTCTATCGGAACCAGATGAAGATGCATGCACTAATCTGTAAGTTCATGGGCTTGTGGCCCATAGAAAGAACGTTGTGAAACTGGATAAAATATCATTGGAAGCTAAGTGGAGAAGTGGAACTCCACCTGGGCTCGAAAGGATTTTTCACAAAAGTCTTCATGAACCTGGAGGACATGGGCAAATTCTTTGAGGGGGGCCTTACTTCAACGCCTCAGCAGAACTATACATGCGGCCATGGAAGGAAAAATTATCCCCAGAGAAAGAAACCTTAAAAAATGTCCCAGTCTGGCTGAGGCTTTACTCCTTTCCGCTAGACTACTGGCTATCGTCCACCTTTGAAGCAATAGGGAACAATCTTGGAAAATATGTTAAGACATCAGAAGCAACCCTAAGAGGAAGATATACATCCTATGCAAGGATCTACATAGAGATGGATGTGTCAGGGGCGCTCCCAGAATCCATAAGTCTAGAATTTAGGGATGAGGAATGGATACAAAACATCGACTACGAGTAGATCCCATTTCAATGTAGAAGATTCAATGAACATGGACACCTAATCAAAGAGTGTCCTGTCACTAAAAAAAGAAACGAAAACCACCAAAACCCAGCAAGATGAGGACGGGTCTGTAAAGTCGAACCACAAAATAGAGAAAACAAGAAGCAAAGAAAAGCCCCAACAGGAAGCAATCTGGAAGCCAGGACTAGAACAGAGGGGAGGAACAAGGCCAACCAAGGGGAAGAAGGAGGAAAGGAAAAGAAAAAATCTAAATAAGTTAAGGAAAAAACAACTTAGGGGAACATAGACAATCCAAGAAGTAAGAAAGAACAAGGAGGTAGCGCAAGTCCTATGAAAGGTGGAACCAAAGATGCCAATAGCCCAATGCATGAGGTAGACAGAGACTCGGAGATGACACCAAGCGAGGTAGGAACAAAATATCCTGATCTCAAAGACATTATGGAAAGAGAAGAAATAGATCTCCCAGACATATTGGAACAATGGAAAAGGCAGTGAGTAGACAATGTGCCAGCAAAGAAACTAGATCGCATTCAATACCTCTTCCTTCTAAGGGAGGAATAAAAATCCAGAGGGATCAAGCGCGCGCATGGAGAGGTAGGACATTTGGGAAACAAAATAGGTGAGGGACAACCACATCACTCACCCAAGCAGACTAGGCAGAAGAAAGGAAGGAAATCAAACAGTGTAGCCCTACAAGAACTAGGAGCCCTGTTGATAAACTCGGGTAAGATCAAAAATATCTTCCCCAACTCCCCCCCTAATGTTTAAATGAATATTATAACCTAGAATATAAGAGGCCTAAACAACCCACACAAGCAAAGAATCCTTAAAAATAGACTGAGGAAGGAACAACCTGACCTCTGTTTCATTCAAGAGACAAAATACACTTTAGACATAATGGAAACAATCAGTAAAAATCAATGGAATAAGTACAAGATGTTGGCGGTCAAGGGACAACAGATGGCAGGCAAAATTCTCACATTTTGGAACCCACAATAGGTGAACCTACTAGCAATAGAAGCCACAAGATACACACTTTTGGTTACCCTGCAAATCATTGGTAACACGGAGGTGATACTATGCACTAATGTGTATGGCCCCCAGATGATGGAGGAAAAAAGGAGAATGCTCCTAGGCCTAGAAAATCTAAAGGCTCAATCCCACTGCCTCCACTAGATCCTGGCAGAGGATTTCAACATCATCACCACACTTGTGGAGAAAAAAGGGGGCACCATGAGACTGGATAGAGATGCGGAGAAATTTTCATCTTTCATTGATATGGTGGATATGGTGGATATCAGGACCAACAATGGATAGTTCACCTCAAATAATAAACGAATAAACCACCACCAAGTAGCTACAAGGCTAGACAGATTCTTGGTGTCAGAATCCATCATTTTGCAGAGACTAACTTTGGACTGCATCATCCTCCTCTGGGGAGGCTCGAACCATTGGCCAGTTCAATTGGAAGCAAACTTTCAAACTACCCCGAAGAACATACCTTTTAGATTTGAGAAATTTTGGATCGAACATCCCACCTTCAAGGAGAACATCAACCAATGGTGGAGGAAGGAACTACCGAAACAAGGGACAAGGATGTTCAAACTATACAAGAAACTCAAGTACATCAAATATAAACTCAAAGAGTGGAACAGGGAAGTATTTGGAAACATAAACAAGAAAAAAAAAGTATCGAGGACAGAATAAGGAAACTCCAGGAACTTTGTATCGCAGGGGGATACACAGAGGATAGGAAAAAGGAAGAGATCCAAATGACCCAGGAATGGGAAGCAAGATGCCAGCAGGAAGAAACTCTTTGGTTCCAAAAGTCCAGAATSARGTGGTTAAAGGAAGGGGAGAGGAATACTAAGTTTTTTCWTAGAACAACCATTGCAAGAAGAACCCACACCAAAATCTTGAAAATTAGGGATTAGGATGGGATTGAACGTGAATCCCACAAGGAAATTGAAAATACACTGGTCAATCACTTCTAGGGGATCTTCCAGGAACCCAACCAACATAGAACTAAGGCCATACAAAGAATAACTCAGCACATCCCCAGATTGGTCACTGAAGAAAAAAATTTCAATCTAAACAAACCCATCACAAAGGAGGAAATTTACCAAGTGGTCCAGGAGATGCCCAATGGGAAGGCCCTAGGTCCATATGGTTTCACAGTGGAATTATTCAAATCCTGCTAGGAAATAGTTAAATATGATGTTTATGGGGTGGTGGAAGACTCCAGACGCTCGACCTCCATCTTGAAATATTTAAATGCCATAATGATCACTCTAATCCCAAAAGAAAATGAAGCTAGAACCCCAAACTGCTACAGTCCTATAGCTTTATGAAATGTAGTTTACAAGATAATATCCAAAGTCATAGCCAATAGACTGAAACCTCTCTTACCCACACTGATCTCATAGGAACAGACATGTTTGTAAAAGGAACACAAATCCTGGACAATATCATCCATGCCCACGAGCTCATTCACACATTGAAAATCCAAAGGAGAGGAGGGATGATAATTCAACTTGACCTGGTGAAAGCTTACGACAAAATAAGATGGCACTACATGGCCAAGAGGTTGGAAGCCTTTGGCTTCAAACAACAYTGGATCAACTAGATCATCAATCTAGTCTCAAYRACAAGCTACTCRCTTCTAATCAATGGAGCCCCAGCCAAACCTTTCTAGCCTTCGAGAGGCATCAGACAAAGGGATCCTTTGTCCCCCTTCTTGTTCATCTCGATGATGGAGGGGCTAAGCGGAAGCATAAAAAGTGCAACTGGAACAGGGGAATTATAAGGCATCAAACCTTTTGAAAATTGTCCAACCTCCACACACCAACAATTCGTGGATGACACCCTACTTCATGGAAAACCCATGGTCAAGAAAGCTAAGGCTTATAAAAAAATCTTAGAAGACATTGGGGAAGCTTCAGGGGCAGAGATAAACCACTCCAAATCCATGATTTATTTCTTCAACACTAATCCCACTATTCAAAGAAACTTGGCCAAGATTCTGGGGTTTGAACTTAAAACACTCCCAACGAAATACATGGGAATCCCCTTGATGGAAAGAGATTGCAAAATGGATACGTGGGAAGGAGTGATAAACAAACTACAGGAGAGGGTAAAAAATTGGACCTACAGAGCACTCAACCTGGTTGGGAGGCTTATCCTCACCAAAACAGTTCTACAGGCGATTCTGACGTATATGATGTCAGTATTTCCTTCTCTGAAAGGAATATTGCAAAATATCAGAGCCATTCAAAGATATTTCCTATGGCGAGGGGAAAAAAATAAAAAGAAATGGGCCCTGGTGGTCTGGGAGAAGGTTTGTATACCAAAAATCAAAGGAGGCCTGGGGTTATAAGACCCTCAAGTAACCAATGAAGCCTACAGAGAAAACATTTGGTGGAGATGGGTCAAGGACAATTCGGTGTCGTGGGCAACCCTCTGGAAGGCCAAGTATGCCTCGAACATCAACGACCAGGATCAAATTCAGTTCATGGGCACAGGGGAGGGATCAACCATCTGGAATCTCTCATGGCGCAACAAGAACTAGATCCATAAACACAGTTTTTGGGAAGTTAGGAATGGTAGAACAACAAGATTCGTGGAGGATGTGTGGCAACAGGAATCCATAATGGAAAATCCGAACAGGGAGGAACTCAAACAGGAAATGACAGTGCAAGGAAAAAAAAATCATCACTACTGGAAGCAAAGAAATGGTAGTGACAGATGGAGGATCTGGGAAAAGCTCAATCCACAAAACAATGTCCGACTCGCAACAATAATGAAAGAGGTGGAGGAGGAAATGGGGAAAAGGAAAATTATAGTCTCAGAAGAAGAGGAGCAATTAAGGTGGGGCAGGAAAAATGGAGGGGAATTCAACTTAAAGGAAGAATGGTTTTACATCGTAGGCCAAGACCAGGAAGACTCAGCGCAACAGTGGGAAAATATCTGGAGCAGGCCCCAATGGCCAAAAATCAAAATGTTCGAATGGCTCGTTCTTCACAACCGAATCCTAACCTGGGAGAACCTTAGGAAAATGGGTTTTATAGGTCCTTCTCGATGCCACCTATGTCAAGATAAGGAGGAAACAACCAATCATCTCCTCGATGAATGCAGTTACACAGCAGAGCTCTGGGATTGGGCGGCAGACATCTACCGCTAGTCCAATAGGATCTGAGGTAACATCAGCGCAACCATAAACAATTGGAATGAGAGCTACAACGGAAATGAAATGGTGAACCTCTTCTAGAACATAACGCCAGGGATGATCATCTGGGCAATATGGAAAGAAATGAACCGAAGAAATACGAGAAACGGTGCAGAGCCGCAACTGCAAGAAGGAGAATGCACAACTTACATACCAAGACTCCCGCATCCTATATTTCTTCCACCTAAAAGACTAGCGTAACAACACATATGCAGGGAGGGACCCACAACTCCAGATAGGATATCACAACTGGAGCCCCTTCGATTGGGTTCCTCAAACTGAATTTTGATGGGGCGGAAAAAGGAAATCCAGTAGTGGCAGGGATGGGAGGAGTGATCAGAGACAGTGGTGGAAACATAATCTGAGAGTACACAGGGAGTATGGGAAACTCAACCAACAACGCAACGGAATTTGGAGCCCTCGAGCTTGGCCTTGAAATCCTCAGTCGTGAACAGATGACAAATGCTATCGTGGAAGGTGACTCCACCTTGGTCATAAAAACGAAGAAAAGACTCCAAAATGGCATGACAGTGGGAAAGGTGCAACGACATTGGCGCCTGGAGCATTCCCTACATAAAATCCAGGAGCATATGAAAATTTTGAATACAACAGAGTTGTGTTGAGTGCACAGGTCATGGAATGGGCTTGCATATAGGCTTGCCAATGAGGAGGTCGGTAAGGAAGGTCTGGAACTAGACACTACTTGGACCAACATCCAAAATGGCCAACTCAAAATAGATTGCAGCCAACTAGCGACAAAATACTGGGAAGGCAACCGCAAAAAGGAAGGTTACATCGAGGAGGGTAGCTCAAGGCCTCATGGTAGGCATGCGGGACCCAGGCAGGATATGAGTGCTTCACACCCGACCACCATAGACCATGCATGTGCAACATAAGCAGCAAGCAAGGGATCGGAAGCAAGGCCATTTCGATAGTAATATTTGCGAGGAAAGAATGTGGTAAAGGATAGGCGGTAAGTTGCACACAAAAAATGACGTAAGGCATGGGGAGGTGATGTTGACTAGAACCAATCCACCATGCCAAAGTACAGGTACGAAGAGTAGTACATATGGCTCTCAAGCGAGCAGGGGAAATGATACGCATAGGGATAAAGGACGACCCATCATGATCACATGATCCGTAACATAAATATGGGACGGAAGGGACCACCACTGTAGGCAAACCATGAGTGGAAGGAAAATCCCACAGCATGGTAAGGCTAATAAGAATAGTAGGAATAGCTGCAATCAGAAGGAGTGCAACAACAAGGGTTTTCACAAACACAAGGGTAGGGAGAGGAAGGTCACCAGTGAAGCAAGGAACAAGATGAGTATTCAGGAAAGGATCTTCGATAGGGAAAGCGGAATGGTGCGAATGAAGAGCACGCACAGTAAGAGGAAACACCATGGAAAGGAAGTCCTGAACAGTCCATGGCAGGCATAAAGAATGGAGCGGGTGACAAAAGAGGCGGAGGGTACCTTCCAAACTCTGGTTGCGCCGAAGGGAAAGGCGACCATCACCTGATGGGAAAAGGAAATAAAAGGAAAGTGAAAAGGTAAAGGGTGGGAAGCATTGGCGTAGGAAAAATACTGGATAATAGACCCGGGGGCCACGCAGCCCAGGGAAACCCTCTACCATAAAATGGTGGAGATGGCCTGGATAACTAAAATGATGATAGGAAAAGTGAGTTCGAAAGTGGAAGATGTCAGACAAGAGGAAAACAAGGATAAACAAGGAAAAACTGGACAAGATCATGAGTTGCCTCAATAGTTTGAAAACCATCACCAAATTTCTAGTTGAGGTCGAGAAGGACCAGAAATCCAACATGGAGCGGTTGGATGCTCAATTCCACATGTATCTGCGTTATGCCCATCACATGGACATCACGCCAAAAGATGGACACGGTGCACCAACACATATCAGGAAGACCCGCACGGTTCAGAAGGATGAGAACAAGAGCCAAGAGGACAGGGGTAAGAAACACATCGTCATCCTGGACTAGTGGTCTGTTAGTCTAATGGAAATTATGTCAGGATTTGTCAGGTCAGTCTCAACTTCTGCTATTATGTCTATGTAGTTATGTTTTTCAAACTCGATTTGGTAGAACTGGTCCGGTTTCCCTTGGTGGCAGACCAATCCCACCCCTCGTAATTATTGGTTTGTGAAACTCGAGAACCCCTGGTCTGGTTTCCTTCCAGGGAGACCAGGATTCCCCCCTTTTTTGTTGTATCATATTTTTTACAGTAATATAGCTCCTTGCACTCACTTACAACAAAAAAAAACTATCATGCCATGTATTCTCACTCAAAATTTAATATGGTATCAGAGCTAAGTGCTCTAGGTTAACTCCCTTACGGGAGGGACCAGAAAGATGATAGAAAAATAGTTTGTTATGTGATTTTATTGTTTACTATGAGTTATTTTCTGGTGTGAGTTTATTGTTTCCTGTGAGTGTTTGAGTATTTTAATTTCGTTGCGTGTAAGAGAGATTGCTAGAAATATATTCGCGTGATGAAAATATGTGTGTTTGTGAGTGAGATCCGCTGCAATTGTCGTTTCCTAACTGCGTGGAATCATAGATCCAAAGTTTTTGATTCATTCATGTTCAAAGGTCTTCTTTGCATTATGACCGCTATGATTGAAATCATTGGAGACTTAAATCACGATCCTTGCTTGGTCGCTTGGAGGAACAATCTACTATTGAACGTGTTGATTAAAGGAAAAGTGTGATTTTATTTTGATCTGGACCCGTCGCTTCTCATCGGAAGGCAACTTAATCATTGTTGTGGAATACACTCCAGGCCATTGCATCAAAATTGTCCACTCAACTTTTCTACTATTACATACAGAAAACAAGATATGTATAGAAAATAAGAAGAATGTTGTTACCTTTTTAGTAGAAGAAGTCTCTTCCATCCTGCTTAGTCTTCTTTGTAGGTTCCTTTTCTTTGGCAACTGATGTTTCATGTTTCTCTTTCCTTTTATTTAGCTCGAGACACTGGTTCCTGTAGTGATCGTACTTTTGACAGTTGAAGCATTGTATTTCTAAAATGTCTTTCTCTTGATTTGGCTTCCTCCTTGAACCAAACTTCCTTTTGTTCCTGAAGTTCTTGAATCTTGTTGTGAAGGATTGATCATCGTACTTATTTTGGGGTTTCTCTTTTGCATTGATCCTTGATTATTCTTGAGCACAACAAGTCCAAAGTTCTTC
>JASDQU010205900.1:16985-28842 GCA_032191745.1 Picea mariana
CTTTAAATCCTCACACATATCTCTCATATATCTTGGATAAGATATTCCAACCAAATCTCCATGATCTTCTCCTTGGAATGGGATTGAATTATCTCCTCAAATATTGAAATGGTGTAGGAAGTATTCGAGAAGTCCTTTGTATTAATCCTTCAGATATTCCTACACATTACAAAGCTCACACATATTTGAGATATATATGAAAACATGTTGATTTCCTAACATTTAATCACAAATTCCTTTTAAATACTAAAATGAATAAAGTGGAGAACAATAAGGTGAAACCTAAGTATATTTATGGAAATCATATCATGAAAGGTTAATGGGGCGATGAAATGTGAAGAAGAATGATGGGAAAGGTGGATGAGAATAGGACATTTATGAGCCCCAACAGTGGATTGGAGAGAAATATTCTAGATTGGGTGAGCACACGGGAAAGAGAAAAATAATCACAGCCATACACGGAGAGCATTACCCTCTGGATCATTTCGTAGTGCCTTTCAACCACGCAAGTAGAAATTCATGGTGGTATTTTTAGCTCATACTTGATCTAATCTAAAAATATTTTCTCTGCCTTGAATTAATAAATGAATGGTATTGAAATTCGTGGGTTTTCGAGTGTTTTAGTTTACAGTGGATTCCTCATTATTTGGAAAAAGTATTTTTTTTTTCCTCTGTACATTCTGTAGCAGGGTGTGTGTTGTAAATGTGTGTGTGTTGCATCCCAGTTACCTCTGCATTGTGCGGTATTAGAGATCGGTTCTGCTCTGGGATTAAAATCTAATTTTCTTCCTTGAGATAGGGTACATAATACATGTTCGTGGTGGTTTCTCAACAAGAGTGCTAGAATTCAAGTTGGGTTACAAAACCATGTGAGGTCTGTGGATGTTGGTGAGAGACCTACAACTTGGAGGAATTCCGCCACAAAGGAGAGGCGTAGGAAGGGAAGGTGCAGGAAATCGAGAACTGTAAAATTTGAGAAGAAGAATAGAGGAATTGTAAAATCATAGGAATGGAAATGATGAAGTATACTCAGAGCCAAAAGAAGAAATCAAAGATGAATAGGACAATGATGAAAGAGACCTAGCAGCTAGACTGATATCGTATTTGAGTAACAGGGGTAGTGAAAAGGTTGAGGTTTCCTTTTATGATGGTATTATGAGAGATGATGTTCTCATTGACTAGATTGGATAAATCGAAAGATACTTTGAGTATGAAAATTTTCATGATCCAAATCGGGTAAGATTTGTTGTTACAAGCCTAAAAGGCCATGCAACACTATGGTGGGATATGGTGCAGAAGGATAGAGTGAATAATTAGTTGGAGAAAATTAGAACATGGAAGAAGTTGGTTACCAAGGTTAAAGAAAAATTTATTCCTATAGATTACCAGTAGAATTTATTCCGACAAGTCCATAACCTCAGAAAAATGGAGACATATGTTCGTGGATACACTAAAGATTTCTTTAGGTTATCACTCAGGGAAGGATTCAAGGAACCAAAATTCCAATGAGTTGCAAGGTATGTAAATGGGATAAAGTATTTAATTAGGGATGAAATGAGAACACACTATTTCCACACCGTTGATGAATCTTATCAAGTTTCCCTAAAGGTAGAAGAAAATATTGAGAGGAAAACACAAACTAGAGGTAGAGGAAGAGGTTTTAAAGGACGAGGTAAAGAGAAGACTGCTAAAGGAAAAAAAAGGGAAGAAAACTATGTCAGTGGTCAAGGTGGCAGAGGAGAAAATGGAGTTGTTATAGGTAGAGGATTCAAAAGAGGAAAGGGAATATATGTAATTAATTTTTATCACTGTGGTGTAGAGGGACACAAGAAGTTTGAATGTCTAGAAAGGAAAACTTTAGGGAGAAGAGGTGAAGCACGGGAACAAGTCACATGGGTTGATGAAGCTTCAATAGTTGGATAAAATGTGAATGTTCTTCAGCAAGAACAAGCTGAGAATTTGTTGTTCTGAAGAGTGTTTCTTAAATCTGAACAAAAAGAGGCAAAGGAACCAGAACAACAAAAGAACATTTTTAAAACAAAATGTAAGCTTCAAGGAAAATTTTGTAACCTAATTATAGATGGAGGAAGTATAGAAAATTTGGTATCCACTGAAGTCATGAACAAATTGAGCTTGACAAGGTTGAACCATATGAACACTTACCATGTTTCTTAGTTGAACAAGGGACAACATGTGACTGTCACTAAGTAATGTTTATTGAATTTTCAAATAGGGAGATTTTAGGAGAAGGTGTTATGTGATGTGATTGAGATGGATGCGTGTCACAAAATGTTGGGAATACCATGGTTCTTTGATCGAAAAGTTCACCGTGATGGTAAGGAAAACACATATGAGTTCAAGAAAGATGGAAAACGATATAAATTAACACCAATGATGGAGGATACAGTAGAAACAACAAGAAATTGTGTTGATATAAACATGAGTAGCAGTAGGATCATGCTATGTTCTTGTAAGGAATTCTTATAGGAAGAAAGAAAATAAACATTTCATTTAGTAGTGATTCCGAAAGAAGTGAAAAGTGTAGAGGGGCCAAATGTTGTACATACAGAAATAAAGTCATTGCTGGATGAATTTAAGGAGATTATTGTTAATGATTTGCCCAAAGGATTGCCTCTGGTGAGAAGTATTTTTCATCAAATTTATTTAATGCCTAGATCAAGTTTACCTAATAAAGTGCCTTATAGGATGACTCCAGCAGAGAGTGAAGAATTGAATAGGTAAGTGCAAGAATTGCTTGAACAAGGGTTAATTTGTGAGAGTTTCTGTCTATGTGCAGTACTAGTAGTATTGACTCCAAAGAAAATAGGGGAATGGAGAATGTGTACTGATTCACATGCTATAAACAAGATCACTATCAAGTATCAGTTTCCATTACCCAGAATGGATGATCTTATGGATTTCCTCAGTGGTTCAGAATATTTTTCAAAAATTGATTTGAAGAGTGGTTATCACCAGATTCAGATCAGAGAAGGTGACGAATGGAAGACATCATTCAAGATGAAAGATGGAATATTTGAATGTTTAGTGATGCCATTCAGTTTAACTAATGCACCCAACACACTCATGAGATTGATGAATGATGTATTGAAGCCATTTTCAGGTAAGTTCGTGGTTGTATATTTCAATGCTATATTTATTTTTAGCAGCAACAAAAAAAAACATGTTGAGAATGTGAGAGCAGTGTGAAAATGCTTGAAAGAATAGAAACTATTAATAAACCTAAAGAAGTGTACATTCATGTAGCGAGATTTAGTGTACCTAGATTTTGTGGTTTCAAAGGAAGGAATGAAAATGGATCCTAAGAAGGTGAAGACTATCCTTGAATTGCCAACACTAAGATGCACATTCAATCTAAGGAGCCTCCATGGATTGAAAGGACTTTACCGGAAATTTATTAGGAAATTTAGCCAAATATGTGCACCCCTTACAAAATGTATGAAGGAGGGAGTGTTTTAGTGGACTGCAACAACAGAGAAGTCATTGGAAGAATTGAAGAAGAGAGTAACAACATAACCATTATTAGCATTACCAGATTTTAATAAAGTGCTTCAGGTTTATTGTGACACTAGTGGAACAACAATTGGAGCAGTTGTAAGTCAAGAAGACATACCCATTTCATTTTTTAGTGAGAAGTTGAACAAGTCCAGAAAGAGGTATTCTATTTATGATAAGTAATTTTATGTTATTTTTCAAGCTTTGAAGAAATGGCGACATTATCTACCGTCGAAGGAGTTTTTCTTGTTCACGGATCACAAAGCTCTGCAGTACATTAATAGCCAACATAATTTGAATGAAAAGCATACTAAATGGGTAGAATTATTGCAAAGTTACTCTTTTGTGTTGAAACACAAGTTTGGGAAGTCCAATAATGTAGCTGATGCATTAAGTCGGAGGATAACGTTACTCAATACAATGTCAGTAGAAGTGGTAGGCCTGATCTATCTAAAGACATTGTATGAAGAAGATGTAGATTTATTAGAAGCTTGGAAGGCATGTAAGGAGCCTTGGATTTTAGACAAAAAACCATATCTAGACTACAATATCTAGGAGGGTTTTTTGTTTAAAAAGAAGTAGTTGTGTATTCCCAGAAGTTCCATATGACTGAATCTCATTAAAGAGTTACATAGTGGTGGTTTACGGGGACATTTTGAGATGGATAAGACCACATAATTGGTAAAGGAGAGGTAATTTTGGCCCAAACTTAAGAAGGATGTTCAAAATTTTGTTGAAGGTTGCAGGATCTGCCAACTGTCCAAAGGAAAAAGTCAGAACACGAGACTATGTACTCCATTGACAGTACCCAAAGGACGTTGGGAGGATATCAGTATGGATTTTGTATTAGGATTTCCTATGACTCAAAGAAAGCATGATTCAACAATGGTAATGGTGGATATATTTTTCAAAATGTCACACTTCATAGTGTGTAATAAGACTAGTGATGCTAGTGAAGTAGATGCATTGTTTTTCAAAGAAGTGGTCAGATTGCATGGATTTCCACGGAGTATTACTTCAGATTGTGATACCATATTTCTTGGGAATTTCTGGAGGACACTCTGGAAAAAGTTAGGCTCAATTTTTTTGTACATTCAATGTATCATCCTTAAATGGATGGTTAGACAGATGTAGTGAACATGAATTTAGGAAATTTGTTGAGAAGTTTAAGTGGAGAGAATCCTCGTCAATGGGATTTGGCATTGGCCCAAGATGAATTCACATATAATGATTTGGTTAATAGATCTATGGGAAATATTCCATTCCAGATTGTTTATGGATGGTTGCCAAAAGGTGTGGTATATTTGGTTGCATTTCCATATTTGGAAGGAAAGAAGAGTGTTGACGCAAATGATTTTGTGGATAATATGCATGAATTACAAGAACAAGTAAAGAAGAAATTGCAGACCAACAATGATAGTTATAAGAAAAGAACAGATCATAATAGAAGATAGAAGGTATTCCAAGAGGGTGATTTGGTCATGGCTCACTTGAGGAAGGAGCGATTTCCTCGAGGAACATATAATAAACTCAAGTACAAGAAGATATGTCCATTCCAAATTCTGAAAAAGATATCTGATAATTATTATCAGCTAGAACTTCCATAGAAAATTGACATATATCCTACATTCAATGTTGTTGACCTTTATGAGTTTCATGAAGGGCACATAAGAGAAGATGAAGGTACCCTCAATGAATGGGAACAACATCTACCAATTAAGTCTGAGGAGAAGATTGAAGAAATTCTTGCTACCATAATTGGTAAGAAGACTCGTCAGAAGGAGTACATGGAATATTTTATCAAGTGGAAGAATCAAGGAGAAGAAGATGCATCATGGGTGACTGAAGATTAGTTAGCATGTGTGAAAAACTCTTCACTTCAACAATGATATACACATGAGTTGGAGATGATGTTTTTCTTACCAGGGATGTTTGATGCAGGAGCATCCTTGGGCTCGGACAATCTGCATCATGCAAAAATATTTTCATTATGTAAATAGGAAATAAGTCGAATAGGGATTCTGTTAGAGGTCCAATTTATTTAGTCAGTTTGCTGTAAATTCAAACTGCTAATTACTCCTACAGATACGCTTGCTATGATGAAACTAGTGTTGAAACATGTGTTGAAAATCATGCTAAAATTTGTGCTGAAACTGCCACGTATAGAGAAATTTTACAAGTGTCATGTTGAAACACATGTTGAAAATCGTGATGAAAGATGCACACATAATGAAATTTTGTAAGTGTCATGATATTTATTTATTTTCAACACTGTGGCCATACACATTTGATTTTTCCATCCTGATATGCATTCACGATGAGTCACAAAGAACTTGCGGATAAAGGAAAAAACTATGACCTGAGGCCAAAAGGAAGTTGAAGCAATCTGGAAGATAGAGAGACAGTTTGAGTAAAAACTTGTTTTTAGAGGGAAGGCATATCATTTTAGAGCCTATGAGGAGTTTTTAAAAGAAATGGAGCACGATTTTGAAGGGGGTTAGTGAACCACGAAGCAAGGAAGTTGCAGAAGGTGGACTCGAGATAAAGATTCCAGATTGGGTGAGCACAAAGGAAGGAGAAACAAAATCGTAGCCCATGCACACACACCATTACCCTCTGAATGATTTATTAGTGGTTTTCAGCCACACAAGTAGAAATTCATGGTGGTATTTTTATCTCAGGCTCGATGTAATCTAGAAATATGTTCTCTACATTGAATTAATAAACAAATGGTATTGAAATTTGTGGGTTTTCAAGTGTTTTAGTTTTCAATGGATTCCTCATTATTTGGAAAAAACATTTCTCTTTTGTTTTCTATTGTACATTTTGTAGTAGGGCATGTGTTGTAATTGTGTGTGAGTTGAAACCCAGTTACCTCTACATTATTATGCATACCATTTCATACAATTGCAATATCATGCAATGACAATACCATTGCCTATGCATACCATTGCTGTTGGACTCCAATTTTGTCATATTTTCTGCCATGCAAATACACTCATCATTACACCTTCTCCTTGCATTTCATCCATAATATATCCCTAATTACACCATAAACCTCCATTATCTCATGTTATTCATCCTATGTGGTCAATACATAATTTTCCATATTTTTAGTGATTAAAATGATGATTATACAATATTTTTGATGGTGATGGCTTAATCTTATGTTTCTATGTCCAAACAATATGTTTCTTCACTGGAAGAGATCTGGTACTCACATTGGAGGTCATCCGGTACCCACACTCCATGTCATGTAGTACTCATCTTTCTGGTAGCAATTCTGCGTTCGTCGGGTACCAATGTTGTGCTCGTCCAGTACCAACATCAACAACCGTCTGATACTAGAAATAGTTCAAAAATTTGAAATGCTTCTAGAAGAAAATCACGGACATGGGCCTTGTCCACAATGATGTTTACATGCAGAAACGTGAGTTAGAATTCACCCAACTCACACATGTGGACCTCTAGCTCAAGGGGAACGATTCTACAAAAATTAGCAAAAATCTCAAACTGCCAACTTGCGCCTCAATTTCCATTTAGATAGTATCATATATAGAATTTCTATGATATGGGTTTTGTATAGCATGTTACAATTTGAGAAATTCATGGAAAATTTTCCAAAATTTGAATTGGTGTAGAAGATATGGGTGGATCTCTAACTCGAATCTGCCCAAATTGATGAAAAACCCATATTTTTGGGATTTATCCTAAAATTGTAAAAATTGAAATATGAGCATTTGGATTCGGTCCCATCCACTCCTAAATGATTATTCATGTATAAATAAGCCTCATATGGCTATGATAAAGATCCATTATTTTCATGAATATTTTGTAAGTGAGAGATTTATTCTTGTGAGAAAGCTTTAAGGAGTTGTTATCCATGTGAAAACAAAGTTTTTTATCTCAATGAAGAATTGATTGTTGCTGCAACATTGGACACCATCTCAATTTGGTATAAGTATTTTTAGTAGAAATAACCTCCTAGGAAGGGCCTGTTGGCCCTTGACCAAGTTTTGGGGTAATCTTGGTCATTTTTGACCTATTTTGTGACTTCGACAGCTAGTCGAAGAAGGAGTGCCAAGCGAAGTAGAGATCATGGGATCTCGGTCCACTTTTGGGCCTATTTTAGGGTTTTGGGTTAATGTAATAGGAAAGGGATGCCAGCCCATGGGTTTACCCATGATTAGGCCCACTTTTGTAATGTATAAATAGATACTTAGGCAATGTAAGAATGGTTGATGTCTTAGTGCTAGTAGATAGATCTGTGTGATCAGATGTGGATTGTAAATGCTCCGTGCATGATTGTAAGAGGCTTGTAGAGCTAAGTGCTAGTTATTGTAACAGGTTGTAGAAGGATTTGTGCTGAAGTACAAGGAAGAAGGATCTAGTGAGCGGCACGGATCTTCTGTCCTATGCAAAGTAAGGGTTTTGAGTGGCTTTGTCCTGTAACCGATTGAAGACACTAATAAAGAAGAAGAGTTGGTGGACGTAGCCTCAGGGAGGGGGTGAACCACATAAATATATGTATTATGATTTGTGATTTGATTTGATGCATTTATCTCTTATGTTGCTAAGTGCTTTGATATATTTAGATAGATCTACTTAGGCTTTGTGCTTCTTAGATGTGTATGAATGTTAGATCTGATGTATATGAAGATGCTTAGTGATGATCTACTGGATCTGATCTATTTTACTGTTGCTAAGTGCTGAAATATCTTAGATCTAAGTGAATGTTGCGATGCTCTGTGTTATCTGCGAAGTATAAAAAGGGTTGAATATTGATGAATAATCGATGCTAAGTGTGCTATAAGGATAGAATCATAGATCTGTGTCCTAGATAAGGTTGCAGACACCTAAGTCTTGCAACCACTCCTACCTCTACCTTGGGTGAGACTTCATCTGCTTCACAGGTGTTTTCGAAAGGGCTGGTAATTAACGCTTTGTTGGTGCACTCTTGAGCATTGAACCCTAGGTCTGCCCCTGTGCTAACAAATGGATCTGTTTCCGGGGCTGAAACTGTGATTGTTGGGAACTAGAGAAGAAGAAGCTTTGTGCAAAGAAAGCTCTGTGCATAGATCTGTTTCCCTAGTGCGCAGTGTTCTACTTGACCTGTGAAGCTTTGTGCCAAGAAAGAAAGAGTCAGATCTAAAAGAAAGAGATCAAATCTACAAGAAAAGAGGTTGATATTGAAGAAGCAAGATCTAAACGCTTTGTACTCTAAGAAAGGTAAAAGTGGGATTTTCTGATTAAAAAAGGCAATATTTGTAAGCTCTGTGCTCTGATAAAGGTAAGAAAGTTCTAGATCTGAAAGCTTTGTGCTCTGTAGAAGTAAGATAAGTGGAAAATTCATGTTTCTAGAACATGGATCTAGGTATTCTTGATAGATTCTATCCTAGCTTGAAAACTAGGGCATTGTTAGATGAAAGAAGGTTTGATATGAATAGATATGATAAGAATAGTGATTGATATGTTATACCTAGGCATAGAAAGAATGTTTGGACTAACAAATGGATGCAAGATCCTAGAAATAATTTGTGGCAGATTGGCCCCTATGATCCTGGTGTGAAGTATAGAAGAGGATGGGGATCAGTTACAAGAAAGAGAGGATTAACCCTCTGTTACATTTGTGGAAAACCGGGACATCTAGCTAAGGAATTCCCTGGTGGAGGACCTAGTTGTATTTGTTGCAAAGCTCTAGATCATGAAGTATTGGATTGCCCCATAATGATTGCTAGGCTCAAAGGAATGAATCCAAATTTTAAAGTAGCTCTAGAGATAGAAGAACCTCAGAAAGGATCAGAGAAAGTATTAATTCAGATGAAAGAAACCCTGAATGAACACCGACATGTCATATTACCAGAGATCTTTAAAGAGAAAGAATGCATCGAAGTAAGGATAGGGGACTTCGACATTGATTGTGTTCTAGATGAGGAAGCACAGATGAATATCATGACCGAGAGAACGTGGGAAACTATAGGGAAGCCTGCCATGATCCCTTCACTAGGAGGAATAGGACTCTTCAAAGGAAAATTCGTAAACCTATGTGGAAGGCTCACTCATATATCTATGAATGCTAATGGAACTTCGACTGAAGAAGATTTTGAGATTATTAAATTTATTGAGGACAGTGCCCCATTTACTATGTTACTTGGAAAACCTTGGATTGACAGAGATCAAGCTAGATGAAAGGAAGAAACATAAGTTTTGGAACAGAAGAAACAAGAATTAAAAGATTTTATGACCAAGACGAGTTCACAGTTGATTGAAGAACAGAAGAACATATCGAAGCTCCTTGACACTAGAGACCCCAATGTCGAAGCTGAAAGAATGTCATAAATCTTGTAGAAGACTGAAGAATCTATCCCATAGAAAGAAGAATTATTATCACAGAGAGAATCTCAACAGTGCGCAGTGACTATGCTAAAAGAAGATAGGAATCAAAACAGAAAAAGACAAACTGAGTTGAAGATTACTGGGAAGAAGGCTAGAAAGTTAAGTAAGAAGAGGGAGAAGATTGAAAATTTACAGGAGATTCCAGATGGGACATCGCAAAAGGAAAACTTGCAGAATTTGAGCTTCGTCAGGATATTAGAAGAATGACCTATGGAACTTCACCGCGGAGAAGCAATATAGTCGTTGGACTGATATACCCGTTTGAATTATGCCCCGAATGAACAAAAAAGAATTAAAGGATCACCACCAGATCGTTGGACCTCACCATAATGGACAGATCAATGTTAATGGAAGCTTCATACCCATTGCAAGCAGACCATTGCCGAATTTCTTATTTATCTTGTCACGCCATGCCCAAAGAACACTTTTTCCAACTGAGAATTTGAAGCCCGCAGAACTAGTGATTGTATATAGTAGTAATTGTGATCTGATTGTTCATCCTAGTGCATTATTTGAGATCATCGTGACCCTGATTATTTTTCTTGAGCGCGTATGTCCGACGATCTCACCGCAGTTGAAGAATCCATCACAGAGGTCCTCCTTGATTTAATGACTAAGAGAGTCATGTCGAAAAGAGGAATGTCCATTGGAGTCCAAGCATCATCGACAAGAGGAGTAGCGGGTTCTCCATCCACTACTCAAGCTAGACTGTCCCAACAGGTCGATGAGAAGCGAACGAAGCATAAGAATGATCTTGTGAATGATAAACTAATTCCAAGCATTTTTCTCGCTTACCTACCCCCTCTGTGTGTTGAAATCAACTGTGACAGTGTGCCCCGAAAGGGGTGCAAGTAGTTCGTGTCGATCAAGACAAGATCGCAACGTTGAAGTTTAGAGACTTCAACCTCGGAAACAATAAAGTCTATAGTATGCTCACCCCACATAAGAATTTAACAAAGACGAAGGGAAAGAACTCGAATATCGTCCCAGAGTCTTGGACCCAGAACCTTCCGCAATCAACATTGTTGAATGTCATGAAGATCCTGCACTTTGGCAGGCACAAGGAGGTGAATGCGTGCATAAAGTTTCTTCTATCTTGCTATCAAGGAGGCTAATTGTGGTTGAATCATCGTGTCATAGGGGATCTGACCTTGATTAATTAGATCACAGGAGTGTTATACTGGAAAGACCACAGACAGAGCGTTAGCAACGAAGATCAAAGAAACCTATGACGATGTCAAGAAGGGCATGCAAGGCTATAAGGTAGCCTCTATTCAGAGCGACATAGTGTGCCTTTCCTTTCAATTGATTGCAGGAAAGCTAGTCTGCAAGAAACGACCAACCCAAGTAACTGGATTTGTAGTCGATCTTGTAGGGAAGTGCGCAGAAGGACTTGAAATGAATTGGTCTAAGTACTTGGTGAATCAGCTTGAATTGGATTGCAGGGAAGCGCAAGAGCAAGGGCATGAGTTCCATTTCAGTTGGCTTCTCATACTGATCACCTTCATAGCATGGAAGATGTCGAAGGATGCCACTTTCCAAGAGACCGAGCCATTTGAACCTTTGGCTGCAAGGTTCAGTACTCTGTGGTACTCGACCGATATGAGCAAGGAATGGAAGTCGAATGTCGTCTTCCACATATACTACAACCAAATGAATACCACCATCCAGGCTATGCCTCACATTACCCCGAACACACTCCATATATTCATACCCTTAATGAATTTTAGCGTAAATCACCACTTCATTTATATAACAGTGCGAGATGATGAACACAAGCAACATTTGCAGTCTTATTACAAGCTGACTGAGGAAGACATAGAAGAGATCACTAAGGGTTGGACAGCCGACCTTCTCATTCCAATGAACCCCGTAGAGATGTCTGATATTGATAGCCCAGAGACTGTACCAGATACACCAGGACCAAGCAAAACAAAGAAGCCTAAAG
>JASDQU010205900.1:34052-45790 GCA_032191745.1 Picea mariana
ACACTAAAGATTTCTTTAGGTTGTCACTTAGGGAAGGATTCAAGGAACCAAAATTCCAACGAGTTGCAAGGTATGTAAATGGGATAAAGTATTTAATTCAGGATGAAATGAGAATACACTATTTCTGCACCGTTGATGAATCTTATCAAGTTTCCCTAAAGGTAGAAGAAATTATTGAGAGGAAAACACAACCTAGAGGTAGAGGAAGAGGTTTTAAAGGATGAGGTAAAGAAAAGACTACTAAAAGAAACAAAAGGAAGAAAGATATGTCAGTGGTCAAGGTGGCAGAGGAGGAAATGGAGCTGGTATAGGTAGTGGATTCGAAAGAGAAAAGGGAATATATGTAATTACTTTTTATCACTGTGGTGTAGAGAGACACAAGAAGTCTGAATGTCTAAAAAGGAAAACTTTAGGGATAAGAGGTGAAGCATGGGAACAAGTCATGCAGGTTGATGAAGCTTCAATAGTTGGATAAAATGTGAATTTTCTTCAGCAAGAATAAGGTGAAAATTTGTTGTTCCGAAGAGTGTTTCTTAAATCTGAACAAAAAGAGGCAAAGGAACCAGAACAACAAAATAACATTTTTAAAACAAAATGTAAGATTCAAGGAAAATGTTGTAACCTAATTATAGATGGACGAAGTATAGAAAATTTGGTATCCACTGAAGTCATGAACAAATTAAACTTGACAAGATTGAACCATATGAACACTTACCATGTTTCTTGGTTGAACAAGGAACAACATGTGACTGTCACTAAGCAATGTTTATTGAATTTTCAAATAGGGAGATTTTAGGAGAAGGTGTTATGTGATGTGATTGAGATGGATGTGTGTCACAAAATGTTGGGAATACCATGGTTCTTTGATCGAAAAGTTCACCGTGATGGTAAGGAAAACACATATGAGTTCAAGAAAGATGGACAACGATATAAATTAACACCAATGATGGAGGATACAGTAGAAACAACAAGAAATTGTGTTGATATAAACATGAGTAGCAGTAGGATCATGCTACGTTCTTCTAAGGAATTCTTATAGGAAGAAAGAAAATAAACATTTCGTTTAGAAGTGATTCCGAAAGAAGTGAAAAGTGTAGAGGGGCACAATGTTGTACATACAGAAACAAAGTCATTGCTGGATGAATTTAAGAAGATTATTGTTAATGATTTGCCAAAAGGATTGCCTCCAGTGAGAAGTATTTCTCATCAAATTTATTTAATGCCTGGATCAAGTTTACCTAATAAAGTTCCATATAGGATGACTCCAGTAGAGAGTGAACAATTGAATAGGTAAGTGCAGGAATTGCTTGAACAAGGGTTAATTTGTGAGAGTTTGTGTCTATGTGCAGTAATAGCAGTATTGACTCCAAAAAAAATAGGGGAATGGAGAATGTGTATTGATTCATGTGCTATAAACAAGATCACTATCAAGTACCAGTTTCCATTGCCCAGAATGGATGATCTTGTGGATTTCCTTGGTGGTTCATAATATTTTTCAAAAGTTGATTTGAAGAGTGGTTATCACCAAATTCGGATCAGAGAAGGTGATGAATGGAAGACAACATTCAAGATGAAAGATGGAATATTTGAATGGTTAGTCATGCCATTCGGTTTAATTAATGCACCCAATATAGTCATGATATTGATGAACGATGTATTGAAGCCATTTTCGGGTAAGTTCGTCGTTGTATATTTCAATGATATATTGATTTTTAGCAAGAACAAAAAAAAACATGTTGAGCATGTGAGAGTAGTGTTACAATGCTTGAAAGAATAGAAACTATTGATAAACTTGAAGAACTGTACATTCATGTAGTGAGAGTTAGTGTACCTGGATTTTGTGGTTTCAAAGGAAGCATTGAAAATGGATCCTAAGAAAGTGAAGACTATCCTTGAATTGCCAACACCAAGATGCACATTCGATGTAAGGAGCCTCCATGGATTCAAAGGATTTTACTAGAAATTTATTAGGAAATTTAGCCAAATATGTGCACCCCTTACAAAATGTATGAAGAAGGGAGTGTTTTAGTGGACTCCAACACTAGAGAAGTCATTGGAAGAATTGAAGAAGAGAGTAACAACATAACCATTATTAGCATTACCAAATTTTAATAAAGTGCTTCAAGTTTATTGTGACGCTAGTGGAACAACAATTGGAGCAGTTGTAAGTCAAGAAGACAGACCCATTGCATTTTTTAGTGAGAAGTTGAATGAGTCCAGAAAGAAGTATTCTATTTATGATAAGTAATTTTATGCTATTTTCCAAGATTTGAAGAAATGGCGACATTATCTACTACTGAAGGAGTTTTTCTTGTTCATGGATCACAAAGCTCCGCAGTACAATAATAGCTAACATAATTTGAATGAAAAGCATACTAAATGGGTAGAATTATTGCAAAGTTACTCTTTTGTGTTGAAACATAAGTTCGAGAAGTCCAATAATGTAGCTAATGCATTAAGTCAGAGGATAGCGTTACTCAATACAATGTCAGTAGAAGTGGTAGGCCTGATCTATCTAAAGACATTGTATGAAGAAGATGCAGATTTATTAGAAGCTCAGAAGGCATGTAAGGAGCCTTGGAGTTTAGAAAAAAAATGATATCTAGACTACAATATCTAGGAGGGGTTTTTGTTTAAAAAGCAGTAGTTGTGTATTCCCAGAAGTTCCATACGACTGAATCTCATTAAAGAGTTACATAGTGGTGGTTTAGGAGGATATTTTGGGATTGATAAGACCACATAATTGGTAAAGGAGAGGTACTTTTGGCCCAACTTTAATAAGGATGTTCAAAATTTTGTTGAAGGTTGCAGGATTTTCCAACTATCCAAAGGAAAAAGTCAGAACACAAGACTATGTACTCCATTGCCAGTACCCAAAGGACGTTGGGAGGATATCGGTATGGATTTTGTATTAGGATTTCCTATGAATCAAAGAAAGAACGATTCAACAATGGTAATGGTGGATATATTTTTCAAAATGTCACACTTCATAGTGTGTAATAAGACTAGTGATGCTAGTGAAGTAGATGCATTGTTTTTCAAAGAAGTGGTCAGATTGCATGGATTTCCACGGAGTATTACTTTAGATTTTGATACCATATTTCTTGGGAATTTTTGGAGGACAATCTAGAAAAAGTTAGGCTCATATTTTTTGTACAATTAAATGTATCATCCTTAAACGGATGGTTAGACAGAAGTAGTGAACATGAATTTAGGAAATTTGTTGAGCAGTTTAAGTGGAGAGAATCCTGGTCAATGGGATTTGGCATTGGCCCAAGATGAATTCACATATAATGATTTGGTGAATAGATCTATGGGAAAGATTCCATTCCAGATTGTTTATGGATGGTCGCCAAAATGTGTGGTATATTTGGTTGCATTTCCATATTTGGAAGGCAAGAAGAGTGCTGATGTGAATGATTTTGTGGAGACTATGCATGAATTACAAGAACAAGTAAAGAAGAAATTGCAGACCAACGATGATAGTTATAAGAAAAGAACATATCATAATAGAAGATAGAAGGTATTCCAAGAGGGTGATTTGGTCATGTCTCACTTGAGGAAGGATTTATTTCCTCGAGGCACATATAATAAACTCAAGTACAAGAAGATAGGTCCATTCCAAATTATGAAAAAGATATCTAATAATTATTATCAGCTAGAACTTCCAGAGAAAATTGACATATATCCTACATTCAATGTTGTTGACCTTTATGAGTTTCATGAAGGGAACATAAGAGAAGATGAAGGTACCCTCAATGAATGGGAACAAAATCTACCAATTAAGTCTGAGGAGAAGATTGAAGAAATTCTTGGTACCATAATTGGTAAGAAGACTCGTCGGAAGGAGTACATGGAATATTTGATCAAGTGGAAGAATAGAGGAGAAGAAGATGCATCATGGGTGACTGAAGATTAGTTAGCATGTGTGAAAAACTCTTCACTTCAACAATGATATACACATGAGTTGGAGATGATGTTTTTCTTACCAAGGGTGTTTGATGCAGGAGCATCCTTGGGCTCAGACAATCTGCATCATGCAAAAATATTTTTATTATGTAAATAGGAAATAAGTCGAATAGGGATTGTGTTAGCGGTCCAATTTATTTAGTTTGTTTGTTGTAAATTCAAATTACTGATTGCTCTTGCAGATACTCTTGCTATGATGAAACTAGTGTTGAAACATGTGCTGAAAATCATGCTGAAATTTGTGCTGAAACTGTCACATATAGAGAAATTTTACAAGTGTCATGTTGAAACACATGTTGAAAATCATGATGAAAGATGCAAAGATAATGAAATTTTATAAGTGTCATGATATTTATTTATTTTCAACACTGTGTCCATACACATTTGATTTTTCCATCCTGGTATGCATTCATGATGAGTCGCAAAGAACTTGCAGCTAAAGGAAAAAACTGTGACTTGAGGCCAAAAGGAAGTTGAAGCAATCCGGACGACAGAGAGACAGTTTGAGTAAAAACTTGTTCTTAGAGGGAAGGCATATCATTTTAGAGCTGAGGAGGAGTTTTTAAAAGAAATGGAGCACACTTTTGAAGGGGGTTAGTGAACCAGGAAGCAAGGAAGTCGTAGAAGGTCGACTCGAGAGAAAGATTCCAGATTGAGTGAGCACAGAGGAAGGAGAAACAAAATCGTAGCCCATACACGCACACCATTACCCTCTGAATGATTTATTAGTGGATTTCAGCCACACAAGTAGAAATTCATGGTGGTATTTTTAGCTCAGGCTTGCTGTAATCTAGAAATATGTTCTTTGCATTGAATTAATAAACAAATGGTATTGAAATTTGTGGGTTTTCAAGTGTTTTAGTTTCCAATGGATTCCTCATTATTTGGAAAAAACATTTCTCTTTTGTTTTTCTATTGTACATTTTGTAGTAGGGCATGGGTTGTAATTGTGTGTGAGTTGCAACCCAGTCACCTCTACATTACTATGCATACCATTGCATACAATTGCAATACCATGCAATGACAATACCATTGCCTATGCATACCATTGCATATCATTGTTGTTGGGCTCCAATTTTGTCATATTTTTCGCCATGCAAATACACTCATCATTACACCTTCTCCCTGCATTTCATCCATAATATATCCCTAATTACACCATAAGCCTCCATTATCTCATGTTATTCATCCTATGTGGTTAATACATAATTTTCCATATTTTAGTGATTAAAATGATGATTATACAATAATTTCCATATTTTTAGTGATTAAAATGATGATTATACAATATTTTTGATGATGATGGCTTAATCCTATGTTTCTATGTCAAAACAATATGTTTCTTCACTGGAAGTCATCTGGTACTCGCACTGGAGGTCATCCGGTACTCCAACTCATCTGGAATGAGAAGGTTCTACAGTCAACCGATACCTGCACAGTCATATGGTACCCACACTCCATGTCATCTAGTACTCATCTTTTTCGGTAGCAATTCTGCATTCATCGGGTACCAATGTTGTGCTCGTCCGGTACCAACATCAACAATTGTCTAATACTAGAAATAGTTCAAAAATTTGAAATGCTTCTAGAAGAAAATCAGGGACATGGGCCTTGTCCACAATGATGTTTACATACAGACACATGAGTTAGAATTCACCCAACTCACACACGTGGACCTCTAGCTCAGGGGGAACGATTCTACAAAAATTAGCAAAAATCTCAAACTGCTAACTTGCGCCTCGATTTCCGTTTAGATAGTATCATATATAGAATTTCTACGATATGGGATTTCTATAGCATGTTACAATTTGAGAAATTCATGGAAAAGTTTCCAAAATTCGAATTGGTGTAGAAGATATGGGTGGGTCTCTAACTTGAATCTGCCCAAATTGATGAAAAACCCATATTTTGGGGATTTATCCTAAAATTGTAAAAATTGAAATCTGAGCATTGGGATTTGGTCCCATCCACTCCTAAATGATTATTCATGTATAAATAAGCCTCATATGGCTATGAGAAAGAGCCATTAGTTTCATGAATATTTTGTAAGTGAGAGATTTATTCTTGTGAGAAAGATTTAAGGAGTTGTTAGCCATGTGAAAACAAAGTTTTTTATCTCGATGAAGAATTGATTCTTGTTGCAACATTGGATACCATCTCAATTTGATATAAGTATTTTTAGTAGAAATAACCTTCTGGGAAGGGCCTGTTGGCCCTTGACCAAGTTTTGGGGTAACCTTGGTCATTTTTGACCTATTTTGGGACTTCGACAGCTAGTCAAAGCCGGAGCGCCAAGCGAAGCAGAGATCACGGGATCTTGGTCCACTTTTGGGCCTCTTTTAGGGTTTTGGGTTAATGTAATGGGAAAGGGATGTCGGCCCGTGGGTTTACCCACACTTAGGCCCACTTTTGTAATGTTTAAATAGATACTTAGGTAATGTATGAATGGTCGATGGCTTAGTTCTAGTAGTTAGATCTGTGTGATTGGATGTGGATTGTAAATGCTTCGTGCATGATTGTAAGAGGCTTGCAAAGCTAAGTGCTAGTTATTGTAAGAGGTTGTAGAAGGCTTTGTGATGAAGTACAAGGAAGAAGGATCTAGCGAGTTGCACAGATCTTATGTCCTGTGCGAAGTAAGCGTTTTGAGTGGCTTTGTGTTGTAACCGATTGAAGACACTAATACAGAAGAAGAGTTGGTGGACGTAGCCCTAGGGAGGGGGTGAACCACGTAAATCTGTGTATTATGCTTTGTGCTTTGATTTGATGCATTTATCTCTTTCGTTTCTAAGTGATTTGATATATTTAGATAGATCTACTTAGGTTTTGTGCTTCTTAGATGTGTATGAATGTTAGATCTGATGTGTATGAAGATGCTTAGTGCTGATCTACTAGATCTGATCTATTTTACTATTGCTAAGTGATGAAATATATTAGATCTAAGTTAATGCTGCGATGCTCTGTGCTATCTGCGAAGTATAAAAAGGGTTGAATATTGATGAATAATCGATGTTAAGTGCACTATAAGGATAGAATCATGGATCTGTGTCCCAGCTAAGGTTGCAGACACTTGATTCTTGCAACCACTCCTGCCTCTACCTTGGGTGAGACTTCATCTGCTCACAGGTGTTCCCGAAAGGGACGATAGTTAGGGCTTTGTTGGTGCGCTCTTGAGCATTGAAACCTGGGTCTGCCCTTGTGCCAACAAATGGTTCCATTGCCAGGACTAAAACTATGATTGTCGGGAACTAGAGAAGAAGAAGCTTTGTGAAAATAAATCTATGTGCGTAGATCTGTTGCCCTAGTGCGCAGTGTTCTACTTGACCCGTGAAGCTTTGTGCCAAGAAAGAAAGAGGTCAGATCTGAAAGAAAGAGATCAGATTTGCAAGAAAAGAGGTTGATACTAAAGAAGTAAGATCTGAATGCTTTGTACTCTAAGAAAGGTAAAAGTGGGATTTTCTGATTAAAAAAGGTGAGATTTGTAAGCTCTGTGCTTTGATAAAGGTAAGAAAGTTCTAGATCTGAAAGATTTGTGCTCTGTAGAAGTAATATAAGCAGATTTTTTTTGTGTCTAGAACATGGATCTAGGTATTCTTGATAGATTCTGTCCTATCTTGAAAACTAGGGCATTGTTAGATGAAATAAGGTTTGATATGAATGGATATGATAATAATAGTGATAGATATGTTATACCTATGCATAGAAAGAATGTTTGGACTAACAAATGGATGCAGGATCCTAGAAATAATTTGTTGTAGATTGGCCCCTATGATCCTAGTGCAAATTATAGAAGAGGTTGGGGATCAGTTACAAGAAAGAGAGGATTAACCCTTTGTTACAGTTGCAGAAAACCGGGACATCTAGCTAAGGAATGCCCTGGTGGAGGACCTAGTTGTCTTTGTAGCAAAGCTATAGATCATGAAGTATTGGATTACCCCAGAATGATTGCTAGGCTCAAAGGAATGAATCCAATTCCTAAGGAATCTCCAGAGATAGCATAACCTCAGAAAGGATCAGAGAAAGTATTAATTTAGATGAAAGAAACCCTGAATGAACACCGGCATGTCATATTATCAGAGATCTTTAAAGAAAAAGAATGCATTGAAGTAAGGATAGGGGAATTCGACATTGATTGTTCTAGATGAGGAAACACAAATGAATATCATGAATAAGAGAACGTGGGAAGCTATAGGGAAGCCTTCCATGATCCCTTCACTAGGAGGAATATGACTCTTCAGAGGAAAATTGGTAAATCTATGTGGAAGGCTCACTTAGATATCTATGAATGCTAATGGAACTTCGATTGAAGAAGATTTTGAAATTATTAAATTTATTGAGGACAATGCCCCATTTACTATGTTACTTGGAAAACCTTGGATTAACAAAGATCAAGTTAGATGGAAGGAAGAAACAAATTTTTTGGAACATAAGAAACAAGAATTAAAAGATTTTATGACCAAGAAGATTGCACAGTTGATTGAAGAATAGATGAACAGATCGAAGATCCTTGACACTAGAGACCCCAATTCCAAGCTGAAAGAATGTCATAAGGCTCGTAGAAGACTGAAGAACCTGTCCCAGATAAAGAAGAACTATTATCACGAAGAGAATCTCAACAATGCGTAGTGACTATGCTAAAAGAAGATAGGAATTGGAACGGAAAAAGATGGACCGAGTTGAAGATTATTGTGAAGAAGGCTAGAAAGTTAAGTAAGAAGAGGGCAAAGATTGAAAAGTTACAAGAGATTCCAGATGGGACATCGCAGAAAAAAACTTGTAGAATTTGAGCTTCTTCAGGATATCAGAACAACGACCTATGGCACTTCACCGCGAAGAAGCAATACAGCCATTGGACTGATATACCCATTCAAATTCTGCCCCAAACGAACATAAAAGCATTAAAGGATCATCACTAGACCATTGGACCTTGCCATAATGGACATATCAACGTTAACAGAAGCTTCATACCCATTGCAAGTAGACCATTGCCGAATTTCTTACTTAGCTCATCGCGCCATGCCCGGAGAACACTTTTTCCAGCTGAGAATTCGAAGCCCGCAGAACTAGTGATTATATACAGTGGTAATTGCGATCTGATTTTTCATCCTAGTGCATTATCTGAGATCATCATGACCTCGATTATTTTTCCCAAGAACGTATGTCCGACGAGCTCACCATAGTTGAAGAATCCGTCACAGAGGTCCTCGATTTAATGATTGAGAGAGTCATGTCGAAAAGAGGAATTTCCACTGGAGTCCAAGCATCATTGACAAGAGGAGTAGCAGGTTCTCCATCCACTTGAGCCAGACCATCCCGACAGGTCGATGAGAAGTGAACGAAGCATAAGGATGATCTTGTGAATGCTAAAATAATTATGATCATTTTGCTCACTTACCTACCCCCTTTGTGTGGTGAAATCAAACATGACAGTGTGCCCCAAGAATTCGAGTATGCTATGATCATTGTATACTTGCCAAAAGGGGTGCATGCAGTTTGTGCCGATCAGGACAAGCTCGTAGCATTGAAGTTTAGCGACTTTAACCTTGACGAAAGGAAAGTCTATAGTATGCTTGCCCCACACAAGTATCTAATGAAGATGAAGGGAAAGAACTCGAATATCATCCTACATTCTTGGACCCAGAACCTCGCACAGTCAACATTGTTGAATATCATGAAGATCCTGCACTTTGGCAGGCACCAGGAGGTGAATGCGTGTGTAAAGTTTCTTCTGTCTTGCTATCACAGAGGCTACTTGTGGTTGAACCGCCATGTCACAGTGGATCTGAACTTGATTAATCGAATCACAGGACTCAACATGCAAGGCCCTGACCCATAGGAGTGTTATACTGGAAAGACCATAGACAGAGTGCTAGCAACGAAGATCAAAGAAACCTATGGCGATGTTGAGAAGGGCATGCGAGGCTACAAGGTAGCCTCTATTTAGAGCGATACAATGTGCCTTTCCTATTAGATGATCGTAGGCAAGCTAGTCTGCAAGAACCAGCCCACCCAAGTAACTGGATTCATAGTCAATCTCGCAGGGAAGTGCGCAGAAGGACTTCAAATGAATTGGGCAAAGTACTTGGTGAATCAACTCAAACTGGATTGCAGGGAAGTGCAAGACCAAGGGCATGAGTTCCATTTCGGTTATCTTCTCATACTAATCACCTTCATAGCATGGGAGATGTCGGAGGATGCCACTTTCCCAGAGACCGAGCCATTTGAACCTTTGGCTGCAAGGTTCAGTACCCTGTGGTACTCGATCGATATGAGTAGGCAATGGTAGTCAAATATCGTCTTCCATGTATACTACAACCAGCTGAATACCGCCATCCAGGATACGCCTTGCATTACCCCAAACATGATCCACAGATTCATACCCTTAATGAAGATCAACGTGGATCGCCACTTCATTTATATAACAGCGTGAGATGATAAACACAAGCAACAGTTGTAGTCTTATTACAAGTTGACCGAGGAAGACATAGAAGATATCACCAAGGATTGTTCATTCGACCTTCTCATTCCAGCGAACCCTGCAGAGTTGTCTGATATTGATAGCCCAGAGACTGTACCAAATACACCGGGACCAAGCAAAATGAAGAAGCATGAAGAGGTTCACAAAGTAGATAGTGCATTTGTAAGGACTGCCTCTATCAAACCAGACGAAGGAGGTGATGGAGAAGATATAGAAGGCACAGAAATTGAACAACAGAAAGGCGAAGTACCACTGCCTAGGGATGAAGAAGACTCGTCGAAGAAAAGGAAGGTCTCACCTCTGAAATCTTCCTCCAGAAAGAAACCTATAACCCCTATAACCAAGATGCGAACTACCCTCATGTTGGATGACTTTGATTTCATTGTTGCAATGGTAAATGATGCTTCAAAGGAAATAATAGAGAAGGAGGAGGCAAAGTAGGAGCAGATGTATAACCGTATAGAGATTGAACTCCAAGGAGTGCAATAGGCACTCCAGTCTAGCCGAGTATTCCCCATTGCGCCTCTAACAACAGGGACAGTAGAACTAGGAGATGAGCCAACTCAACTTCATCGGATTGCTGATATGGTCGAAGCTCCCCTTTGACAAGCTCAAGAAGACACAACACAATCCACCCAAGCTTTGACACAGGTACAAGGAATACTTGTCAAGCAGTGCAGTGCTGCCTAATGAGAAAAACTTTCTCACAAGTACAGTGGGGCAAAGAGAAAGTAGAGCTACAATAAAGCAAGGAACAATTTCTCATAGAGCAGCTTGAAGTCAAGGAACTAGTCAACAGAGCACTCCACTCTGTGAATTTTATCGAAGGACAGGATGAAGAGAGAGTTCCATAGTGGGTGGCACAACTTGAAGAAGTTATACAGAAGCTCCAGTAGTGCATTGCCGATTTAGAACTCTGCGCTATGCCAGAGACCCCTCAAGAGATAAGAGACCAGCGAGAAGAAACTACTTGCAGTGCAGTTGAATGATTGAAAGCTCTTGCCTTGGTGTGCAAGCAACTCCGTAACGAGAGTACCGAAACTTATGAGAACCTGTTGGCAGCCAAATCAATTTTTTTTATGATCCTATAAGCTGCCTACACCTATGTCTTGCGAACATCAAGTTTTTCGTCGCATTTTTCAAATAGATGACACTTTCATTTATTGCGACATTTGAAAATTTGTCTTCATTAAGTTTTCACGACTGTAAGCATGAAAACTTTTCCTTTCGAAGTCACATTTCGATCACTATCTGAACTGTCATGATCTTTTTATCGATATTTCTACTGCACTTA
>JASDQU010205900.1:50217-63190 GCA_032191745.1 Picea mariana
ATATATATATATATATATATATATATATATATATATATATTTACATATTTCTTGTCTTATGGAGGACATTTTTACAAATGTATTTACATGTGTATGTGTGTGATTTTATTTTTATATGTGATCAACATGCCAATCTAAAACTTGATTAGCTAGAGCATCTATTAAATGATTAAATCTCCTAGGAACATGGATATGCGTAATCTAATCAAAAGATCATTCTAAGAGATGTACCCTAAGGAATGGTTGATGTAGAGTGGGATCATAAATGTGGTAAACCCCATTTAACTGGGACACAACCAGCTGAGCATCTAGGTAGAACCAGAGGTAAGAAATTCCATGTGACAAAGCATCACGGAGCAATTCTATCACTGCGATGTATTCGACAACATTGTTTGTAGCTTCTTCTAGACAAATACCTCCGGAAGATAGTGACTGGCCTCTAGGTGTGAAAATCACCCAAGCTACGGAAGCAAGCCTTTGAGTGTGTCAGATAGCGCTGTCCATGAACCCAAAATAAACTTCTGATTCACTTGACATCTACCACAGTGAAAAATAAGACATAAATAACTACACCTCCACAAAACAATAAGAAAAAAATGTATAAGAGGCTATACATATATATAAGAAGTCACTCAGGTGACCAACCTAAGAGTAGTATTTTGTAAGGTAGAGCCCGTTTCTAGGCTATGCCAATGCATTTCCCTCGAAATCAGACAGATGGTAACATCCCTTCTCCAAGACCTCTTTCACAATGAATGGTTCGAACCACATGGGTTTGAACTTGCCTTCCCCCAAGGGATCTTTGTCTTGATCATAGACCAAGAAAAGATTGCCTTCGGAGAAAATCTGAGGATGAATGGACCGATCATACTGATACTTGACTCACTACTTATGAGCCTCATTGGCTAAGGATGCATCACGATGCTGCTCATCGAGCTACTTGAGATATAGAAGGCATTCCTCAAGCGATGAAGTGTCTGGTAGTAACTCCACTACCAACTTTAAAGAAGGAATTTGACATTCAATAGGTAAGACTGCTTCCAGCCTGTATATGAGTTGAAATGGTGAAAAATTGGTGGCAGTCTTCACAGATGTTTGATAGGCCCATAACGCCCAATATAACATCAAATGCCCATTTGACTTGGTAGAATTAATCATCTGCTGAAGAATAGTCTTGAGAGACTTATTCACAACTTCAACCTCACCATTCACTTGTGGGTAGTAAGGTGACGAATGTTCTTGTTTGAACCCAAGATTCGACATTAATTTAGTCATCATTTTGTTTTGGAAGTGACTTCCATGGTAAGTGAAAATATCCTTCGGGATACAGAACCTTGCTACTATCTTATTAAAGATGAAATGAGTCATTGTTTCACCATCATTTCTAAACATTGGCATAGCCTCGACCCACTTTGTAAAGTAGTATACTACTACATTGATGTAACGATGCCCCCTGCGTGAGGCCGAGTGACATGTAGTAAATTCAATACCCCACTTGGTGAAAGGACCAACAACAATAACTGGAAATATAGGAGCAGGATTTTCCCACATCTTCTAACAGAAGATCTGGCACGGGTGGCACTTCTTGACCGTGACTACACAATCCTTGATTAATGAGGGCCATAAGTAACCTGCATGTAGAATATTTTGAGTTGTTTCCAACCTAGAAAAATGACTACCACATGCTCCAGTGTGACAGTAGTTCAAAATGAGCTATGCTTCTTTGTGGGTAAGGCATCGCCGAAGAATGAAATATACACCTCGATTATACAATGTGCCATCAAGGATAAGATAGTTTCGCGCATGATGTCAAATTTTTCGATGCTCATCACGGGAAGGAGAAGAGGGGAACTTCAAATTTTGGAGATACAAAAATATATATCTATACCAGGGGTCCGAAGATGCAATTAGAAAAAGATCTCGATTAATAGGTGGTTCTTCAAGCATGATATCACTAGACTCGACTAGAAGTTATGATATGAGTTCAGTAAAGACCAACGACTTTTTGGATTTCACAAAAACAAAATCCAAGTTGAATTATTGTAAGATGACTATCCATCTACTAATATTTTCACCAATGACCCATTGTGTTAACACATATTGGAAACGGTTGACAATGGCGATGATGGTGGTCTTATGAAGCAAAATGTAGTGATGGAACCATTGGACAGTATGGACAGCCACCAAAGCAAGTTTCTCAATGTGAGAGTTGTTGAGTTCCGGTTTGACCAAGCCTCAGCTAAGGTAAAATATAATGTGCTCTTCAAGCATATCATCTTCTTGAACCAAAACCATGCCAATGGTCAACTTCGCAACATCCAAATACAACAAGAGATATTTGTTATAATCAAGAGGCCGGAGCAGAGGGGAAGACGTTGGGGAACGTTTCAACGCTTCAAAGGAGCATTGAGCATCTTCATCCCAACAAAATGGGACTCCTTTTTTCAGAATACGTATAAACCCTTTAGTGATCTCAGCGTAATTCGTGACAAAATGATGAAGAAAATTATTTTTCCCCTCTAAGCTCTAAAGTTGGGGTATCTTCCACGGGGGAGGAAATTGAACTATCACCTCAACCTTGAGAGGGTTGACCATGATCCCTCTTGTTGATACAATAAAACCTAAAAGATGACCCGACATCATGCATAAACTTCACTTGTTAGGATTCAAGCAAATATGGTAGTAGAGACATCATTCAAACATTAGTCGTGGATGTGTGGGATGATTAGATCTCTTGTGAGAACATGATGCTAGATCATTAAAGTATGAACCAACTATGTGTTTGAGGTCATGAAAAAAAAACAACATGGCCCGTTGAAAGGTGGCTCCAACATTCTTCAAGCCAAAAGGAATCTTACGATACATGAAGGTAGCCCAAGGACAAATAAAAGTTGTTTTATGTTGATCCTCGAGTTTGATTTGAATCTGATTGTATCTCGAAAAACCATCCATGAACGAAAAAGACTTCACAGCCTGCACATTCTTCGACAATATGATCGATAAACGGGGTAGTGAAATTGTCTTTCGGGTAGGCCTTATTCAAATCAAGGAATTCCATACAAACATAAATCGTTCCTTGCTTCTTGTTAACCGAAACAGAGTTTGACACCGATTCCGTCAATTGTACAGGGTAGATAAAACCGGCTTTTAGTAGTTTTTCTACTTCTTCCTTGATTGCTATCACTTTTCGAGGATTGACCAGAAAAAGATTCTGTCAGACCGGTTTGGCATCAAGATAAGTCATGATTTCATGCTCTACAATTCATGGGTCAATGCTTGGAATTTCCTTGTAAGACCAGCAAAAAATGATGCTGATCTCTTTGAATAATTCAATGTAAGTTCGTATCTCTTCGAGGGAGAAATCCGCTTCGACGAAAAAATTCTCCACAATGCCACAGATTTTATAGATATCAATTGGAATCGTTCTAGCGATGCTTTCCATGTTACCCTCGGTGTAAAATCCATGTGTATCCAAAGGATTGATAGGACAAGGATTATCTCCATTCATAGTCACAACAAATTCTCCCACCTCTATTATCCTAAGATCGGGAAGGAAGTAAGATATATGATGTAGATCATCCCAAGGTCTATTGGGACCATTCATTGCCTCGAGAATCATCTCGTTAGAGGGAAAGACCAATTCTAAAGGATATTGAGTGGCTAGAGAATATTGAGCCCAAATAGGCTTGAGAACTAGATCTAACTCGTGTGAGGGAGCCAGATCGGGGTTGGTAGAAGTTTGTTGGATAATGTTGTATGCAACCTCAACCGTGAATAATGGCATGGCCATGCCATGATTCCCTATCCCTTCCATTGAGGCTGATGGGTAAGGTAAATTCCACGGATCGTTAAAGTAGCTCATTCGAAATGATGATACTTGCAAAATTGCATCCCTTGGCTGGTCGGGAACAAGTGATATAAGCCTTATGTCACTAGAAGGTGGTGGGTAATAAAAGGTTTCCATTAATGATGAAAACAAATCGACACCTAATTTGACAGTGTTAGTCTATGGATTATCAATCATCGGGACTGTGTAAGCCACTGATGAAGCGTCAAGATGAGAGAAGGACAATTAGTCAATGGTCACAATCCGACCCTCATACGGAAAAAATAAGACCTAAAAAGCCATAGCAACCATCGCATGCATCACATAATTCCAACTTCTTCCTAACAATAGGTTGTAGTTGAGAGGCACATCAACCACTTCAACTTTGACACAAACAATTTTACATCCCAACTGCATGGGAAAGGAAGGAATTAATAATTATGTTGTGTGGTCCAAATGACCGACCGTCAAAATCCATAAGAAACATAGGCAATGGAGACAACTCATATTGGCCAATGGCCTTCCAACATGCAAACGACATCACACAATCAAGGAACCTTCATCAACCACTGTACGGAAAATGTTCCGCGTAAAATATTTCGTGGTGTAAGCCACTACTATATGAAATGAAACATGGTGAGGAATACGAGGTTTTAAGTCGGTTGTATTGAAAATGATCACTCCTAGGTTACTGGTCTATTCCACTCCCAAGGTGAACAACAGATCTTTTCTCTGCGAGAGGAAAATCTGGAGGACTTTCAGAGTGGACATCGTGCAAGGGTTCTGTGCTAGATCTTCTACAATGGAGTAATTCTGAGTGGCCCTCACATTTGGATTATGAGAATCCTTCTTGAACGCACCTTTAGGGATGTGATTCATTGTTTTTCCCACCGCATTCTCGATATGGAAAGGATTCGATGGGTTAGTGGCTTCCTTTCCCTTCTCGATAGATTTTGGCATTCCATAGTCTCGAGTCCTAGCCAATAAATGAGCTTCGACATTCATCATGTAAATATTCATGACCGGGTTGTTATTGGTAGGCGCGGGGATCCCTGACTGCCCCCTACCACGCTTGTGGATGCAGAAGCCCCAACCATATGTTTCCCTTGTGGAAAAGGGTTCGTCAGCACAAGAGGCTGTTACTACGCTAATAGCTTCTAGGATTTTGCAAGCCAAGGGAAAAAGTGAGTTGGGTGGTCTTCTATGGAGAGATTACATGGATACTTCATATTTTTCTTCTCTATTTTTCCCCCACCAGCATTATTGGTATCCTTTTTATCCCCTTTACCCTTCTCATTTCATTGTTTCTTCTTTCCCTTGGTCTGTTGGTTGGCCTTGGGATTCGTCAATTGCACACTATGTACATCCGACGTTTGGGTAGGAGGAACAACTAAACTCAGAGTATGGTTGGCCATAGTCGACAATTGTTGCAACTAATTAGACAACAGGTTTGTGTACTTTCTTTGTGATGAGCCCACAATTCCATTGGCATGGGACCCATACTTTTTCTTGGCCTTATCAAGAGTAGACCATGGTGAATCTAGAAATATCTTGTAGAGCATGCCAAACTGAGAGTATATCATTTCAAGTTGTTGGGCTCTCATAATCACCTCCTCTTTTGAAAACACTCTCGAAGTTGCTACCTTTTTGGAAACGCAGGGAAACAAAGACTTCAAGAACCACTCAAGAAATAAAGTAGGAAGGACCTTGACCTTAATTAATCTCTTTCTACATTTCCATTCTTATATATTATCAGAGATGTGGTCAGCCTTGGTTTGCTCAAAGTTGGCCAACAATTTGGTGTCAACATTGTATCTCACAAGTAACTGGAAATGGTTCAATAATAACATCGCCAAGTCGTTAAAGTAAGAGTACCTCGAGCCATCAATATCAATATACCACTTTGCAGCACCCCCTATAATATTGCATTGAAAAAGGCGCAACTAGACAAAGTTGTCCTTCAACAAGTTTGACGAGCACCATGTGAAAGGTCATCACATGATCACTTGGATCTTCGCCAGGCTTGCCCTCAAATTTCGGAATATACGGAGGAAAATTAGTTGGCATGGGGGGCCAAAACGGATCGTGACAAATCGGATCATTCAATAATCTCAACAAGTCTGGAAGATGTAGAGTTGGAAGAAACAATAGTTTACTAGAAAAGAGAGTCCTAGATTTTGATTAGCACCAGGTTTCTAGGAAAATTTGGACTGTTGGATAGGGTTTTGGTAGAAATCGTGGCCTTGACCAACAAAGGAAAGTTGCGTCTGTTGAGGTGTCATCGAATGCCCCTCGAAATTGGATGACATAGCCTACATAGTAATCGCTCCCTGCATTATGTTCCAAGGGCCTCAGAAGTGGATGCCCCCAGCCGATCTGATGGGCATGGGTATTGAGCCTTGCCCGGGGTTCCATTGAGTATGGAAGGGGTTACCCCTGACTGACATTCCTTGAGAGGGAATTGATACCTGCCAAGGATTCTAAAGATCCTATGTGGAGTAAACTCCAGTCGTTGATCCCTATGAAGGAATAGTAACTTGCATTGGTTTTTGTTGACCAAAACTAGGGTTTCCCCCAGTCAAGAAAGCGGTCAAAGAGAAAGCATTGTTCCCAAATGCATTGAACAAAGAGAACGACATAAACCCCACCGGCATTGTATAGGATGAAGGTCCTAAAATGACTCTAACAAACAAGCTATAATTAACATTTGGCCCAATTGACTGCTGAAAAGCACCGCTGAGTGAAGGGGACAAAGGAGGTATATGACCCCCATCATAAGGGATAGCATTAAACGAGACAGTAGTTCTTGCATTTGATCCTTGCACGAGAGAGTTTGAGCTTATTTCCCCCAGACCCATGGTCTGTAAAGTAGAACAAGTAAGAATCAATTTTGTATCAAAGTTGAGCATCCCATATGAGAAGGGAGTGCTCGTCATACTCTGAGTAAATGGAATAGCAGTCAAAGTCGTTAAAGGTATCAGACCACTACCCAAATTTGAGGGAGTTGAGACAACTGTGGTCCTGACTAGCGAAGGTGGGAGAGGAGGTAGGATTCCCCCTGCAATAGTAGTTGTAACAGGAGTATGGGGACTCCTTGATTAAGTAGAAACATTCACTTCCATTGCCACTTGTAGAACTAGCTGACGCTCAGAAGATGTCACCTCGAGAGGGACAATCTGAATCAATATCGGGACTGAAAAGTCGGTAATAGGAGGATTGGATGGCTTGAAACCTTCAGTTTCAAGGTCAAATATGGTGGGTTCCTCTGGAGCCACCAAGTCACCTCGCAAAGTAGGCTCCATCACATTTTCCTGTAGCCTAGTCACTTTGAACAACCCTTCTTGATCAATTCTTCTCCTTAACAATGGAGGAGGTAGCTCCAAAGTAGTCGACGATAGGCCCTGAAGCCTTCACGACTGATAGAGCTGTTGATCTTCCACTTTGTGAAATTATCAAATGACACAGTAAGGATTGACTAGCATAAAACACAAAGTACACACTAAATATTTTCCTAAAGATAAATTAAGCAATTGACTAACTAGTGGGAAGGATGGTTACGCCAATCGACACTATAGAAACTAACCAGTGTAAGTGCAACTCGAACACGGAAGAACCCTCGAAATATACTCTACGAAGCATGATTTGATGTCCACCCTATGTATCGTGATATACCCTCACATTCACCTGTGTAAGTCTGTAAAATATGGGAAACAAGGTTTTCATATCGAACTCAGTTACCATGTGGGTACAGTCGACAGTCGGGCAAATTGTAATGAGTAGGATAACAAGTTCGAAACACTTCAAGGGTATCAAAATAAAGTTGTCCAGATGAAAACCAAGGACCTCGAATGAATTCGAGGTCCACGAAGCTCCGTAGGCAAATCCGATCGTTATTGTTTCTGAGAAATACCCTCAATATACAATACCCACTACGTTCAGTCTAGCTTTGGAGGGGTTATATCCTTTGCCTTTCCTCACGCGACCTCGTGCTTATCCCCTATGTTAGAGGGGGGTCCCGGATAACTCTTATGACATTGGACTTAAATAACTCCCTATCTCAAACTCTAATGTTTGTTTTAAAGTGGCCTTGAAGATTTTCCTCTTCACACCTAATTCAAGGCCCTAAAACCCTAAACTAGTCGGTGAACCCTACAAACAGAAAGTCTAATCATTTTTAGATTAAGCGTTAATTTTAAGGTTTGATTTACACAAAAGGTGTGGTAGTGAAACTGATAGTGTTATGAAGAGATGAATAAGGAAGAGAACTTTAAAGAATTTGAAATCAAAATATACTTTGAAATTGAAGCAATGCTTGTAAACAACTCTTTGTAAATTTAACTTTTCTAATTTGCTATTTCAAGATCTTGTAAATGAAGAAATCCTAAAACTTTCTTTCATTTGACTACAAACTACTTATATATCAAGAAATCAAAAAGAACATTGAAATGAAGACTCATTTTTTCTTTTGCAAATAACAACCTTTACTACTTTACCAAAAAAAATGCAAGAAAATAAAAATCTCTTTTTTTTAATTTTTCGAACTGCTTTAACAAGGAAAAAACTGAAGTAAGAACTTTTTTTTTTTCAAAGCAAGAAACAGGAATTAAGAGAAAACTAAAAATAAGATTGATAAAAAAAATAAGATTGATAAAGACCTTAAGCCCACTATGGATTGCATGGATTTAATCAAGAAACCAAAAGGTGGATCTAAAACTTTGTAGCTCGCTCTAAACCTTTTACAGAAAACACAAAAAGACTAAGGAACAAGTAAACTGAAACTTTGACCCAAGCTATGGCCATTGACAAAGACTCTGACTGATTCAAGAAAGTCCTGAGAAGTCTGAACTTATATCAGGAAAGAAACAAACTCTCTCTTTATTAAAAAAATACTTTCATGAAACAGAGACGTGGATTTTTGCATGAGCAGCCTGCGTATGTACCTGGGTTGTCTATTGTGCATAGCGCATATGTATGTGGGTTGACCCAAAACAGGGTGTGTATGCCTATGATACTTTTCAAAAATAAAAAGACAAGGTAGAATTATAGGGCAGGGAAGGTTGGTATGCACCTTGTAGGTGACCAAAAACCTTAAAAAGACTCAGTAAACTTGAATTAAACTCGAAAGGAAAACAAACAAAATCAATCAACACAAAAACCTCCATAAAACCCCTAGAGAGATCCCCAGTATGGTCGCTAGTTCTACTAGCGGGAAAATACCCCTATAACTATACTAGTGTTTAAAATATAGACAGAGAAAATGATTGTCTAAAAGTCAACCTAGTTTATACACTAACCCAAACATACCAAAATAAATGAACATAAAGAAGTAGAAGAGAAGATTGGTAACTGTACCTTTTATCCCATGTTTGGTGATGATCTCATCAAGCTCTGTAGCTCTAAAGACTGCAAGTCTCCTCCCAAGGTTGACCTACATCCAAGACTAGGAAAACAAGGGCTACAAGCATGCTATTTCTATTCATAAATTACGGTTAGATACAAAATGTTATGTATAAATCAAAGAAAAGACACAAAACATCATCCTTTGGGACAAGGAAAAGAGATTCTTTTATTCATCAAACAAAGACTGAAACTTAAAATCCTTGTCAGCTACCATTCCGTGAACCTGGTCCAAGTTCCTCTTCAAAATTATCCAAGTGCACCTTCCATAAGCCTCTTCTCACAATCTACTAATCACCTCAAGGAAAGGGAATGGATTGGATGGAAGAAAACGGGATGAAGAGGGAATACTATGGCAGTAAGTCAAAAAAGGTAGCAAATGCTTGGGTAAGGAAGGGAAGTGAAATTGGGCATAGTTTCACTGTTCTTTTGCTTGGTTATGAAATGGGACCCCAACACCTCCTTTTATATGAAAAAAGGATGGTTATTCGGTTGGGGGATGGGCTATAGTAAGTAAATTGGTTGGGAAAGCTACAATAGCCCATGAATTCCACCAAATTCCTTAGAAATTTTTAATTTTTGCAACTTTTGGAGGTATATGCGGGTTGTGTATTGTGAAACAAGAGTATGTACATGGGATGTCTAGAATGAAACAAGCATATGTACGTGGGATGTAGTGGTGCAGGGAACGTACATGCTCTAAAAATTTGTTTTTTAAGTAGAGCTTCTTAGCAATGATTTGGAAAATTATGCAAGTAAGAGGGCCAATGCCATGTATGCATGAGTAGGGAATTTTAGGGCTATAACAAATTGAAATACCATGCAATGGTATGAAAAGGAAATACCAATGCCTATGCATACAATTTGTATGCATAGGAAATGGTATTTCCTTTATACACTATTGCATGGTATTGCAATGTGTTGAGCACTCAACACACCCTAAAAGTCTATGTTTATTTTTTACTTTTGGGTACCACTTGATCCTTTACACTGTCTATTGTTATGTTAGACATCGGTAGAGGTAAAAGGTGAAGAAAATCAATTGTGAATTAAAAATAGCCGAGCACCGACCTTCATCGGCGTTGGCTGATGAAATCCTTTCTTTTATACGAATACGCCTCAGGAAGGATTTTTCCGAACACCAATTCATTCGGCTTCGGCAGAAAAGTGTAATAGTAAGTGCCACGCAAATAGAGGAGTGACACTGCCGACCGTCGACTCCCGAGATGTTTTTGATCAAAAAATCTTATAAAGATGATGACCCATAGAGAAGCGGCGTACTTGAACTTTCCCCCGATCACCAATCCCCGACATCATCGGCATCGGAAGTTTTATCAAGAGAATATTAATAGAAGTAACATGCATATAATAGTCGATCCTCGATCTATGCACCATAGTGATGTGATGTGACGAGATGTTTTAATCCTCGAATGTGTTAGGTACACTGATTTCAAGGATCTTAGTTAATTCATGGATCGCGCATTAGTTACTAATTCATGCACAAATCAAAAGGAACTATTAAACCCACCGATGCAATGCATCTTCCTCCGCACCTCCGTCGTCGACTAGTTAACATTTGTTTGCAGAAATCTGATAGTAGTTTATTTTGAATCTACATTCATTACTCATATTAACTAATTGATATGAAATGAATGATAGTACCTCTCCATTTATATCCTTTTCCAGTCATTGTGTATGATCCTATTCTACGCAGCAAGAAATTTAGAACAAACAGAAGAGTGAAGCTAACAGTCCGGAGGAAATGTCCAAAGTTTAGTGAGTATTAAACAATTATCTTAGCAAGAATTACAGGTATGTATCCGCTTATGGTGTTTTTTACACTCCATTTATTTGTTCTCACCCAATGTCGCTCTGTACACATGTTTAAAGGGCATTTTTAATTGCAGGAATGATGCCTCCAAAGAAACCCTTTACCAGAGAATCACCCAAAGCACCAAAGCTGAAAGAATCAGAAGCA
Source organism: Picea mariana (assembly GCA_032191745.1). Classification (NCBI taxonomy): domain Eukaryota; kingdom Viridiplantae; phylum Streptophyta; class Pinopsida; order Pinales; family Pinaceae; genus Picea; species Picea mariana. Next base: position 61,419 of record JASDQU010205900.1, read on the forward strand.
GGAGAGGGCTCCTCCCCAATTGTGGCAATACAATTGGAATTTTCTTCCAAGCCAGTGCCCATCATCAAGACGATCACCAAATAGGCCTTCATGCAGCCCTCGGTTTTGAAGACACAGAGGAAAACATTGGAGCCAAAAGAACATTTCCTCGTTGGAAAGAAGTGTTCAAGAAAATCAAGAGGGAGGAGCCCCTCAAGTATACCCATCACAACGACTCTAACACGAGGAAGCTCGATGACTAGGTCCACCCAAATATTCATAGGGATCATTTGCACATGGTAGCAAGCCAGTCTCTGGTGTTTCCTTGCATTGAGCTCCTAAAGTGGCTCATTGACCACGTTGATGCACAAAAGTTTTTGATTAACGACGACAGTGGTAAATGTGTCAAGGTTTTCCTCCCATCATAGGTCCAGGGCTACTACAAGCTCAGGGATTCTGAAGAAAAGATGAGCACCGTTTTCGTGCTAAGTTTCTACATCTCACATGATACCAGCAAGATTATGGCATCCTGGTGGAGGGAAGATTAAAAATTCACAAACCAGATTGTTGGATGGTATCCAATAGTCAATCTTAGGGAACCATACATATATCTCATGGATCTTCTCTACAGGTTGCATGGAGAGAAAGATTGTTCTCGATTTTCAGAGGCTTGGATGCCTCTAGCTTACACAATGTCCATTTCAGGCACGAGTTTCAATTGGGGTGCCATCATCTCCAAACAGTGGAGCACTTGCATAAGGCAAGCCCATATGAAAAAGGAGGGAGAGGCTCTCGCCTTCTACATGGCCTCATATCTTCTGGACGTCATCTGCGCCAGGAACGCTTTCTCTGGAATGAACCTAAATTGGCACTCCTCGAAGCTCCCGATACATCTATACTTCAACATCTTATGGGAAAACAGGTACAAAAAATCCTATGTTGTTGTCTGTGATCATTTTATTGCATGCATTTATTCCCTGCTCTTCAGGAAAGAGTGCCCTAGGCTCTCAGACGAAGAAAAAATGGTTATATAAAAAGTTGGTCACTAGTATTTAGATGAGTGTAAAACCTACATTAGGGTTTTCAGCACCACAAGGGATCCCCATTTGTTACCTTTGTATGTTCCCAATCGACTAGTATTGGGGGAAATTTGCTATCAAACCATTTTGTAGGGGTATAATTCCACTTTAGTAAAAGATAAGAAGCGAGCTTTCATACCATATGGATTTCATATTGGCTTCTACATGGTCAAAGACACGGCGCATACTAAACAAGAAGGGCTCAGTCAATTAGAATATCGGTTTCGAAAACACGATCACAAGGGCTTGGTCCTACAACATGCATCACAGGTATCTTCCTGTTGGCCTTATGCCCATGACCGGTTTGAGGATGAAATTTTCACTGAAAACACTCAATATTGGAATGAGGTAGTGGCAAGGAGAGCTGACCCTCGAATGACCAGATTCAAAGCCATGATTTTGGAAGAGAAAATAGTGTCTTTGGAGAAGACCGCTCAAAACATTCTGAGGACCTAGGAAGGAACGATAGCACACAAATTGGGTGAGGAAATAGGTGATCCCCAAGAAGACATTGAAGTTGTGGGAGTTCATCAGGAATCCCCGATACAAATCAGGGATTCCTCTGAAGTTCAAGTTAAATCAGGGATGGCAGAACTCTTGTACCATCAAATCCAGCTACTAATGAAATGGATGTAGGATGATCCTTACCTTGTTGTAACACCTGCGCTTTAAACTACTATCCAAAGTGTCTTGATGGATCCAAGTGGCCCTAAT
>JASDQU010205901.1:22669-35558 GCA_032191745.1 Picea mariana
GAGATGAAGAAGGTCTTGGAAACTGTATGTCCCAACACAGTATCCTGTGCTGATATTATTGCTCTGGCTACAAGAGATGCTGTGGCCCTGGTAATAATTACATTCAATCTCACAGTCGAATCCTGAAATATAGTAACATTTCTCAGTTGGTATCGTCTGTGAAGGTTTTTTAATTTATGGCAGAAGAACAATGAGAAATTTTTAATATGAGTGTATTGGTGATTAGCTGTTACTACTGTGTGTTATGTACAGGCGGGTGGGCCGCGTTATGATGTTCCAACTGGAAGAAGAGATGGTACACAGTCCAATGTGGATGATGCAAATAAACTTCCTGATCCCAACGATAGCGCCACACAGTCCACTTCAGCTTTTGCTTCCAAGGGTCTCTCTGTTTTAGATCTGGTTACCCTATTAGGTCTGGCTCCTGAGTCCCCACCCTGCAAAAACAAATTACATTGAATGCTATTTTTCTTTTATTCTTTTCACAGAATCATGGGTACTATTTATTCATGATGGCGATACTGATAATTGATGCAGGTGCACACACCGTAGGCATTACCCATTGCAGTTTCTTTAACGACAGGCTGTACAACTTCCTGGGAACTGGCAAGGCAGACCCAACCATGGATCCGGCCCTTGTAACCAAGTTGAAGACCACATGCCCAGATCCTGCCTCCGGAAGCTCTGCAGATCCCCCGATAAATCTGGACCAGGGAACCCCCGCTGTTTTCGATGACAGTTTCTTCAAGCAGATTGCGGCCCGCAGAGGTATCTTGCAAATTGATCAACAGCTGTTCGAGGACGCAACCACCACTAACTTTGTGAGGAGCTACACAGGATCCTCACCAAACCGTCCTCTGAATTTCAGCCAGCAGTTCACTCAGTCCATTGTTAAGATGGGGAACTTGGGGGTGCTCACTGGTAATCAAGGAACTATCAGGAAAAACTGTAGAGTTGTCAAGACCTGACAGACGCATTTTGTCACTGTCAATTAGTTATTCGTTGCATTTTCCTGGGAATATTAATGCCCTGCAAGCTATTTCGGATTGTTAAATGATAAAAACTGGATGTCGTGTCTGGTTTCCTATATGTATTCCAGGAATGGAATTCAATTGAATTGAACAGAAAAGTTTCAGTATTTGACATCAATTTTCTCAATGCCATAGAAGGGTAGTAGAACTCCCAATCGACTGCTGCAAATAGAAACTAAATATGTCTAACGTCTTTTAAAATAATAAAAATAAGTCGCAGTGTTATGTATATATTTGAGGATAGATCCTATTAAGGCAGTGTATGCTTACATGGTAGTATATTTGAAGACAGGTTTTAAGTATATATATATATATAAGTGTTTGTATATATGGATATTTGTGTATATATATTTGAGTATAAATTTTATGAAGATACTGTATATGTATGTTTACATGATATGGATGTTTTAAAATCGGTGTTAAATCGGTGTTATGTATATATTTGAGGATAGATCCTATTAAGGAAGTGTATGCTGACATGGTAGTATATTTGAAGACAGATTTTAAGTGTTTGTATAGATGGATATCTGTGTATATATTTGAGTATAAATTTTATAAAGACATTATAGATTAACCTACATGATATGGATTTTATGTTTGAAGATAGATTTTAAATGTTTGTAAAGCAGAAAATGTATAATACATTTTTTCTATTAATTTGGGAAATTAATAGAGAAAATGTATAGTACATTTTCTCTATTAATTCAGTCCCCTACATTCATATGAGGGATAATATATTTTCTCTATTAATTTAGCCCCTTACCCTCATATGTGAGGGTGGGGACATTTTCTCTATTAATTCCCCCCACTCTCATACAAAGGTTGGGGGGATTAATAGATAAAATGTATTGTAGATTCATTTTAAACTTGGCTCCATTAATTGAATTAAATTTGTTTTTATTATTGTTTACATAATGTTAACACCATTTTATTACTTTAAATATAATTATAAAATATATTATTTTATATATTTAAGTTAAACCATTTGTCTTGATTGCAGTCATAATATTGATAAATGATTAATCATAATATTATGTGGCTTTGTCTAACTATTCTACGAAATGGTTTTTTAGGTTAAATTGATGATATAAATCTGTCAACAAATTATTATTTTTTGTTGTTTAAAATCCAGTTTTAAATACAGAAATAGATTTAGCATGCTGAAATACCCCTAGAACACTAAATTATACAGAAATAATCACTTAAATCTGCGAATCTAACAATTTTCTGAGGATCTAATAAGCATACATGCTGATATGCATACAACTTTAACATTGCAACCATATTTCTTACTTAACTATCTACATATTTCTTACTTAACTGCGTACATCATTGATAACACTACTTACTAAATTTATCCAATCCCTTTATATATAAATTGTAATTTAATATTTAAAAATAATAAATACATTTAATATTTAACAAAGTAATAAATTCTATATACTAGAGACGAGCATGATATATTAATTTTATTTACAATAATATTTAAAACTAATAAATATTATATTTGAGAAATTGATATAGTGGTGAATCTTTTGGTTTTGATATTTTAAAATTGTTTTTGTTTGGTTAAAAGTTCATTATTTTTGGAGGTAAAGTTTGTCTTCTTACTGATCACCAGAGGGTTATTCAAGATAATGTGGTTTTCCTTGAGTAATAAAATAAGTTAACCTGCTTCCACAGATAGCAGCCAATGATGATTGTTCTCAATGTTCACCAGAGGGTTATTCAGGATGGTGCGGTTTTCCTTGAGTAACGATGATAAATTAACCTACATTCACAGATAGCAGCCAATGATGATTGTTCCCATTGCTGATTAACAACTAAATTACTATAAATTTTCTATCATTTAAAAAAAAAATTGATAAATCTTATAAATTTTATAAACACCCCTTACAAAATATTTAATCACAGATAACAGTGAATAATGATTGTTCCATTGCTGGTTGACAACTAAATTACTATATATTTTCTATCATTTGAAAAAAAATATTGATAAATCTTATAAACACCCCTTACAAAATATTTAATCACAGATAACATCAAATGATAGTTGTTTCCATTACTAATTGACAATTAAATTATTATAACTTTTCTATAATTTAAAAAAAAAATAATAATGAATCTTTACGCCGAAAGGTGTATACCTATTGACAATGAGCACAATTAATCACCTTTTAATCTAAAATTGTAATCAGATGGCTAACAATTGAATGTGATTTCCTCTTCATAACTTCCTTGTATTTTTGAATGCATCCGTTAACCTGTTTACCTTTTAACATTTATCTAATCATATTAAGAAATAACTGTAGCACTATATGATTGCCACATTTAAATGATTAAACTTTGGATTTAGCACGCTGACTGTAGACGCTCATTTTTTGGTTGTGCATTTCATTTTCTGGCTGTACGTTTCATTTTCTATCCATACCTTTCGACGTTCATCAGCCGCTGTTTTGAATGACTGTGCTAGTATAAATCCCTTTTACAAAACATTTAATGCTTTATATAGAATGTAAACCATAATTTAAAATAACTTTACATTCAAGAATGTACACCCCAACACAGAGAACATTGAATTCTCTGTACCGGTATTTAGTGCTGCCAGAAAAACATTTGCCTTGTTTTGTTTCCCAAGGGAAGTGAATCGTCCGGCGAATTGGATTTTAGCGTGGCCGCATGGATTATGCTCTTGTTTGCTAGTGACCATTTTCTTGTAATGCGTGCCTCAATGTCTTATTCCATGTCAGTGTTCAGAGTTTTAAATCAATAAATTTTAAGCTGTAAAGCTTATAAAGATATAAAGCAGTCATCTATAATCATCTGGGAGTGTTGCATTCATTGGACTGTATCATAAGACTTGAAAGTTGAGATGCTCCCAGGCACAACTGTTAGGTGCCGTGCATGCTTCTTTGTTTTTATGAATTTTAGGTGAACGTGGCGATATGGAATTGAAGATATATTGAAACTGTCAGGTGCATATTGTCTGTTTCTATAAATTTTAGTTAAATTTTTTAAGATGGGTAGAAAGTCCAGTCATAATGTTAAGATATGTGTATGTTTTTATATTAAGTTAAGTATTTTTGGATGACCTTTATTATTAAATTTAAGTTAAGTATTTTTAAGTGTGTTTTTTTTTTTAAAAGGATGATTTTGTTTAAATGTTTTATGTTTTGTTTTTTTAGTTTTATATAAATTTAGACAAAATTGCAATTTTATGTTGTATAAATGTTATCTTTGAATGCATAAATAGATTTAGTATGCTGAAAAATCTTGAAACATTTAAATTATACATACTTTGTTACTCAAATCTGTAGATTCAATAATTTCTTACTAAATTTCAAAAATAATTAAAGAGAAAATATCCCAAAACACCAAAATATATAAAATGTAAAAAACCCTAACATATCAAATAGTTCTTTTTTAAGAGGAAAAAAACTATAATTAACAAAATAACACTATGTAATGTTTGGGTAATGCATTTTAATTGCAAGATAAACATAATGACTAAATATTATATATAACCTAATTTGGAATTTATAAAAAAAAGTATTATGCATTTAATAATAGTGTTATATAAATATAATGTATATTAAAATATGTATGAGAAATTTTAGATTGAATATATATATATATATATATATATATATATATATATAGATATATATATATATATATATTCTTAGAATGACTATGCTTGAGGTCTTCCTAGAGTGTTGCGCTGTTAACAAAATCACATCATGTTCGCATGTTGAGATTGCTTGCACCCAAAAATGGACTCCATAAGATTAAATCCATTCATTTGCATTTGTGGTTGGTTTACTTCCCTCAATCTCATTCTTCTCATTTGCATTTGTGGTTGGTTTACTTCCCTCAATCTCATTCTTCTCATTTATCTCTTGCAAAGATATGGTAGCGTATCTACATTGCCTATATCACTCGCCATGCCTCCTCTAACAACAAAAATAGGAAAATTATTTTAACGTCCTGCTAAATTCAAGGCTAATTTTTTTCAATTCATCTAAGCTTCCTTGTTTTTCGCTCATGGATAATGGATAATATAGAACATTGTGTTGTCTACCTACTCAATCCCATTCTACATTACCTACTCAATCCCAATCTACATTTAGAAGATTTCACTAAGTCAAATTGCCAAGGTTTGGGATTCTGCGAATGGAATTGATACAAGAAACATGGGTTATGTAGTAGGTCTATGATTAGGTCACACTTTATGGATGTAGTATCAATAGTTACTTTATGATATTTTAAACTAATGATGTCCTATTGGATGTATTCAAGATGGGTGAGGGTTGATCTCAATAAAGTTTCATTTCATGATTTCTTTGAACTAACTAATTAGTATATAAATAAGTTTCATTGTATGATTTCTTTGAACTGATTAATTAGTATATAAATCTCATCTATATGGAAATGTAGAATCTCCTTTTGTATTCTTGTTACTTGTAAATATATCTTGGATAGCCCTCTATGTGGTGACCATGGTCTAAAATATAATTTGTGATTGTAAGTATTGTAATGGTTGATGATTTGTGTGAATGATAGCTTCTTTTCCCAACAAGTAATGTTTCCACTTCTTCACACTTTATATCAATGCACACAATTTCTTATCATAGGTAGGATATTTAATCACTCCTCCATTAAAAATTTCTGAATGAAAACAAATGGGTTTACCATGTTGTAACAAGACTGCTCCCATTGCATAATTCTTTGCATATGTTTGGATCTCAAATGGCTATATCAAATCAGGAAGTGCAAGAACTGGGGCTGAACTAATCTTTTCCTTCAATTCATCAAATTCTTTTTGTTGCTTGCCTCCCCATTGAAAAATTTGTTTAGTACTTGTCAATGCATGTAATGGAGCTGCAATGAAAGAGAAGTTAGCAATAAACTTCCTCCAATATTGCCCTTCTCCAAAAACTCTTCTCACCTCTGTTACATTATTGGGCTTGGGCCAATCCATAATGACTGTGACCTTGGAAGGATCTATCTTCAATTCTCCTCCTTCCATGTTATGCCCCAAGTAAACAAGTGAGGTCTTGCCAAATTCACACTTAGACATCTTCAAGAACAAATTCTCTTTCTGTAAGACATCTAGTACCTATTTCACATGCTTGACATGCTTTTCACGTGACTTGCTAAAAATCAAGATATCATCCAAGTAAACAATCACACAATCATCAAGAAAAGGTCTCAACACATCATTCAAAACTCTCATGAATGTAGTAGGAGCATTACAAAGACCAAATGACATTACCATCCACTCATACAAACCTTGCTTGGTTTTGAAAGCTGTCTTCCATGTGTCTCCCTCAGCAATCCTAATATGATGATATCCACTTCTCAAATTCAACTTAGTAAAATACTTGACATCTTTTAATTGATCAAGCAAATCATCAATACGAGGAAGAGGATAACGATTCTTTACCATAATCTTGTTCAAGGCTCGGAAATCAATGCACATGCACCATGTACCATCTTTCTTTGGTACTAAGACAATCAGTGACCCACATGGCGAAGTGATTGGCTGAATAACCCCTTTGTCAAGAAACTCTTGGATTTGTTTTTAATTTCTGCATTCTCCATCACTGACATCTTGTACATACCAATGTTTGGAAGAGGACAATCATGCTGCAAAGAAATCTCATGTTGAACTCCTCTTTTTGGAGGCAATCATTTTGGTTCTTGAAACATCTCACCATGAGCATTAACAACCTCATATAAATCAGATTTTAGTTTTGAGTCGCATCCTTGGAAGACATCCTTTTCAACATTCTCTTTTGGTTCTATCATCAAGAGAACAAAATTCTTACTACCAATCACTAATCTCTTCATTTGTCCAGAATTTACAAGTGACATGTTCATCTCCTTTTTATGTGCTCTAACTATGTACTCAACTCCATTTTTAAACAAATGATATGTGTTCTCATGTCTATGAAAGATAGCTCTCCTATCATACAAATATAAACTTCCCAAAACAATACCACATATATCCAATGGAATGACATCAAGCTCTACCTCATCTATAAAGTTTGCAATAATGGAAAATATGAGTTTACACCTTCTTGTTACATGCAACTTTGCATTGTCACATATTCATCCTAAAGGATATGGTTTTGGATGAGGTGTTGTCTCCAAGTTTAATTTCTTTACTATATCTTCAGATATGAGGTTTTCTTGTAAACCACTATCAAAAAGTGTGTCTATTTTGGTATGTTTTGAAATCACCCTTATGTGGAAAAGCTCTATTTTTTCTTTTTCATGTTGAGTTTCATTGATGGCAGAATTTGAAGAACTAGTGCTAGCAATGGATTCCTTACCTTTATATCCCATGGTTGTAATCTTTGTCTCATCCCCGAAATTTGAACCCAAATCATGTTGGGTAGTTGCAACAGTCTTTGGCTTTGAAATTTTTGGGTCTCATCCCACGATGAAGTTTCCAACAATGGTCTTCATCATGGCCATCCTTAGAACAATGCTTGCACGTCAGTTTTTCTCCATCTTTCCTCACATAAGCATTCTTCTTTCCTTTTCCCTTGAACTTTCCCTTTCCTTTATCTCCATTAAAGAAAGGTTTCTTGCTACCCTCTTGAGGAACATTCTTTCATATTTCTTCTAAATGAGTAGCCTGCACACATACTTCATCTAGATTTGTAGGGTTAAACATAAGTATGGTACGTCTCAAATAACTATGCAATCCTCCAATGTATTTGAGCAAAGTATCCTGTGAAGACAAATCTACACCCAAAACCAAAGATCTTTTCCTAAACTCTTGAGTATAACTTTGTACATTTTGTCCCTTAGCTTGTCTAAAATTTTGTCAATCCATTATAGTTTTCTGCATGTATGCTAATGGATAAAATTGCCTTCTAATTGCAACAATAAAATCATTCCAAGAGGATAAAACTTTACCATGTTTCTTCATGTCCTCTTGAGTTTTGGCTTCCCACCAAATTAGTGTTGCACCTTCCAATCTAACAGAGGCAAGCTGAACTTTCATTTCATCATATTGGATCCTTTGTATCCTACAATACACCTCTATTTGACGAACCCAATTGTCCAACCTTTTTGCATTCACCTCACTATTGTACATAGGCAATTCAAATTTAATATCAAGCTTAAGTAGAGGAGTATGTGCTATAGTTTTACCATGTTCCTTTGGACAAGTAGGAGTTGGTTGTGAAATAATAGAGGAAGAAGAAGATGGAGGTGAAGGAGGTGGAGTGCCACCATTCCCTCCATTCCCTTTTGGAGTGTTTTCCTCATGATCTCCATCATCTTTTGGAGGATTATAACTTTCACCCTGCAATCTTGCATTCCTTTCATCAAATAACACTTTCACCATTTCATCCATATCAAAGAAAGCTTTCCTGAAAGTTTCCTCGTCTGAAGAAAGGTGCTCTTGACTCTCCATATGAGCCATGCTTGATGAATGTTTCCTTGAACCCTAAGGTGAATGTGCAACTCTCCTTATTAAGAGCTGAGAACTTGGCTCCACAAGATGTCCTTATCCTCTTGTGAGCTTCAACCTTGTAAGCATCAGAAAACAACACTTGCACAAACAATCAAACCCTCAAACCTATGCTTTGATACCAATTGATCTGAAATTGAAATGGGTTTTTTTTCTTTTAAATTACAAGTGTAAAAATGGTATGTGTTTGGGTAATTGGATCAAGTTACTAACATATATGTTTAATGAGCTTTTACTTAATCATGAGAAACATATCAGGCATATAAAAACCATAAAAAATGAACACATAACACAACAAATGATAAAGGAGTTCACCCCTCTCTTGGGCTACATCTCCTGGTCCAACTTCCCTTGGATAATTTTCATTATTCTTAAAAGGTTCTTTTACAGTTCTCAAAATACAAAATGGATGGCTCCAATGGCTCCAAAACGTCAAAAAAACCCTAGTTGGGCTCTTTTTGCACCTGGTTTGGCCAAAAAATGAAGAGGTTACACCTCCTGGAAGTTTTTCCCTTCAAGCTTGATATACTTTCTCACCAAATTGCACCCTCTATCTGACCAACTCGGCCTCTGTGTGTTTTCTGTGCCAAAACCTAGTGCATGAAACAATCCCGCAAAACATACGAAATTGTAGGATTGTTTGTGTTGGCCCCCAATCGTCGACGGAGAACCCCGGTCGTATGGCCCCATGTGGCCAACGATCTAACTGTTGGCACGCGTCATCAACTAGCTCCTTCGAACTTGGAGCGTGGTCATGTAGTAACAATCCATGTGACCGGGCATATGCGCTAGAGGGTTTTTTGTGCCACTGGTTATATGGTATGGTCGCATTGTATAAACTGGGGGTTGGGGCTAGGCCCCAGCCCTTTCCGTCGCCAACCAAACCCAAACTCTAATTCAAATGATTAAAATAGAGTATAGGGGTAAGAAACACCCATAGGCGGGCTGGTAGCTCGGGCCATGCCAAACTGCTAATGTGTCCACCCGGAGGTCGGGGGATCGACCCCCGCAGAATTCAACACATTTTATACACTATAGGGGTGCCACGTGGCACCATGCCACTTGCCAATTAAATGACATGTGTCAACACCTGATTCGTCCACTTTTCTACCATAGAGCCTACCAACTTAGCACTGCCACATTACTATAGAGTCGTACATATTGTATGGTCAACTGCCATGTCATCGTTGTACGGATTGTACAGTCAACAAAATTTTGTTTGTTTGGAAAAATAAACAAAACACGATATCTCACTCATACAATGTCCGTTTGAACCTGTTCAAGCTGTGTTGGGATCGTGAGGACGAGACCTACACACTTGTCTATTTTGAAGCAATTCCAAGTACTTTTATTTTTGATAAAAATTTGATCCCCTAGATCAGATTGTTTGCAAGTTCTTTGTTTTCTAATGCTTACAAGGTTGAAGCTCACAAGAGGAGAAGGTCAACTTGTAGAGCCAATTTATCAATTGTCAAGAAGGAGACCTACCCAATCACCTCAAGCTTCAAGGAGATATTCACCAAGTATGGCTCATGAGGAGAGTCATGAAACTCTTTCTTTAGAGGATGAAACTTTCAAAAACTATTTCTATGATATGAATGAGATGGTGAAAGTTTTATTTGAAGAAAGAAATGCAAGATTGCAAGGTGAAATCTCAAATCCTCCAAAGGGAAATGGAGACAGTGGTGATAAAACTCCAAAGGTAAATGGAAGGAATGGTGATTCTCCACCTCCTTCACCTCCATCTTCCACCTCTTTTATCATTTAAGAACCACCTCCAAATTCTCCAAAAGAACATGGTAAAACTCCTCTACAAACTCCTTTGCTTAAGCTTGATATTGAGTTTGAATTTCCTATGTACAATGGAGAGTTAAATGTTGAGAAATTGGATAACTGGATTCTTTAGATTGAAGTGTATTATAGGATACAAAGTATCAAATATGATGAAACTAAGATTCAACTTGCTTCTTTAAGATTGGACAGTGCAACAATCATTTGGTGGGAAGACAAAATTCAAGAGGACATGAAGAAACATGGTAAAGTTTTATCCTCTTTGAATGCTTTTATTGTTGCACTTAAAAGACAATTTTATCCATTAGCATACATGCAAAAAGCTATTATGGATTGGCAAAACTTTAGACAAGCTAAAGGGAAAAGTGTTCAAAGCTACACTCAAGAATTTAGAAGAAGGGTTTTGATTTTGGGTACAAATTTGTCTTCTCAATAAACTTTCCTCAAATATATTGGAGGATTGCATAGCTACTTGAGGCACACAATACTTATGTTTAACCCTACTAGTCTAGATGAAGTTTGTGTATAAGCAACTCATTTGGAAGTAAGAGGGAGGAATGAATCTCAAGAGGGCAGCAAGAAACCTTTTGTTCATGGAGACAAAGGAAAGAAGAAGTTCAAGGGAAATGGAAGAAAGAATGTTTCAGTCAAGAAAGAGGGAGATAAACTCACTTGTAAACATTATTCAAAAGATGGCCATGATGAATACCATTGTTGGAAACTTTATCCTGGAAAGAGACCCAAAAAGTTCAACAATAAGGGGAAACCAAATACTACTGCAACCGTACAACATGATTTAGGTTATGATTCGGGTGAAACAACAACCATGGGTTTTCAAGATAAGGAATCTATTGCAAGTACTAGTTCTTCAAGTAGTAATAGCCTCAATGAAACTCAACAGGAAAAAGAAAGAATATAACTTTTCTACATAAGGGTGATTTCAAAGCATACTAAGACAGATACTCTTTCTGATACTGGATCTCAAGCAAATCTCATATCTGAAGACACTGTCAAGAAACTAAAATTGGAAACTACTCCACATCCTAAACCATACCCTCTAGGATGGATATCTGAAAATGCCAAATTGCATGTGACAAGAAGGTGTAAACTTAGATTTTCCATCACTACAAATTTTATAGGTGAGGTAGATCTTGATGTTATTCCTTTAGATATTTGTGGTATTGTGTTGGGAAGCCCATACTATATGATAGAAAAGCCATCTTTCATCATCATGAGAACAAGTTTCATTTGTTTAAAAATGGATTTGAGTACATTGTTAGAGCACATGCAAAGAAGTTGAATTTGTCACTTGTAAATGTTGGACAGATGAAGAGATTAGTCAATGTTAGTAAGAATTTTGTCCTCTTGATGATCAAACCCAAAGACAATGTTGAAAAAGAAGCTTTCCAAGGTTGTGATTCAAAGTTGAAATCTGATTTATATGAGGTTGTTAACCAATATGATGACATGTTTCAGGAACCAAAGGGATTGCCTCCAAAAAGGGCAATCCAACATGAGATACAATTGCAACAACATTGTCCTCTTCCAAACATTGGTATTTATAGGATGCCAGTCATGGAGAATGATGAAATTAAAAAACAAATCCAAGTGTTGCTTCACAAAGGGGTCATCATGCCAAGTACATCGTCATGTGGATCACCAATTGTTTTAGTGCCAAAGAAATATGGTACATGGCACATGTGTGTAGATTTCAGGGCCTTGAACAAGATTATGATAAAGAATAGTTATCCTCTTCCTAGAAGTGATGATTTGCTTGATCAATTGAAATATGCTAAGTATTTTACTAAATTGGATTTGAGAAGTGGATATCATCAGATTATGATTGTTGAAGGAGGCACTTAGAAGACAATTTTCAAAACAAAGAAAGGTTTGTTTGAGTGGATGGTAATGCCATTTGGACTTTGTAATGCTCCTGCTACATTCATGAGAGTCATGAATTATGTTTTAAGACCTTTTCTTGATGATTGTGTGATTGTCTACTTGGATGACATTTTGATATTTAGCAAATCTCGTGAAAATCATGTTATGCATGTAAAGAAAGTTATGGATATCTTAAAGAAAGAAAATTTAATTTTGAAGATGTCTAAATGTGAGTTTGGAAAAACCTCACTTGTTTACTTGGGGCATATTGTTGGAGGAGGAGAACTAAAAATTGATCTTAACAAGGTCAAAGTTATTTTGGATTGGCCAAAGCCCAACAATGTGATAGAGGTAAGAATCTTTTTGGGAGCATCCTAATATTGGAAAAATTTTATTGCTAAGTTCTCTTCAATTGCAGCTCCATTACATGCAGTGACAAGCATCAATCAAGTTTTCCAATGGGGAGGAAAGAAACAAAGAGCATTTGATGCATTGAAGGAGAAGATTAGTTCAACTCTAGTTCTTGCACTTCCAAATTTGAGACAACCATTTAATAAGGAATTGTATGCATTGGTGCAAAGTGTAAAAAAATGGAAACATTATTTGTTGGGAAAATAAACTATCATTCACATATATCATCAACCATTGCAATACTTACAATCACAAACAAAGCTGCAACAAGCAAGGCACTTCAGAT
>JASDQU010205903.1:18287-28625 GCA_032191745.1 Picea mariana
TGTGACGGCTGCGCGCATTCACAAGAACCAGATTACAATGAGGCTCTAAAGGCCTTTTTAAATAAAAAAGAATGCCAAAAACCCTAGGCATCAAAAAACCTAACCCTAGGAGATGAAGCGCCAAAAGTCATGTGGGCCCCGTTTGGGTAAGTCAGTACATCAACTTCCCGGGGTCGTAACTTTTGCATACGATCTCTATTTTAGGCGTGTGATAGCCCGTTGGAAAGGTATCATCAAGGAGATTAATTTTGGGGGCTCGATCATTCCTCTAGCTATCATTGAGGAGCTCGATCCCAAAAAACCTTCATTTAGGCCCTCAAAATGGCCCCGGAAGTTAAAACTGCTAAAAATAGTAAATTGCTAAAATTGTCAGAAAACTGTTTTGAGCCAGTTGGAAAAGGTGGGTGGCCACCAATATCCATATAGATAAATACTCCCTCCTTAGGAATAAATGGTCTCCATTGCGTTGAGGTCCCCTATCAGATGAGGAAATTTCTGTTGAATTTGGCCCCGGGTGAGCCACTTGCCTTGGTGCAGGAGCTGCCCTGCTTTGATGACTCGATAAAGATGAATCCTTTGTTGTCGAGTTCCCTTGATCTATGTGTCCACAATCTGATCATTGGATGCCTATTGTATACAGTCAGGGTTGAGCTCTGTTGGTGTCAGTTGTTTTGCTACTTCTGAAGTGTCGAATAATGGTGGGAAATAAGGGCAAAGGAGATCCACGTTGAACACTGGATGCAGGCCAAGGAAGGGAGGAATGTTGAGCTCAAAAGAATTGTCCCCCGTGACCTTGGTAATAGTGTATGTCCCATAATGGAGTGGGCAAATCTTCCAATGGGGTCCTGTAAGGTGTTCTTTCTGCAAGTGCAACCAAACTTTTTCACCCACCTAAAACTTATGTGGCACCCGATGTTGATCATGGCATTGTTTGTACTTGTCATTGGAATTCTGTAGGATATCTTGAACCTGTTGGCAGATGTGTTGGATCCACTCAATGAAATGAGTGGCTTTGTCAGCTTCAGTTGGAGCAGGAGATGAGTCAGTCGAGGTGACCGCAAGGGGAAGTGCAACATCTATGGGACCCAATGGTTGGAATCGCAACCCCACCTGAAAGGGGCTGTGGCTGGTTGAGCTATGCAGGGCTCGGTTGTAGCTATGCTGGACATAGGGAAGGCTCTCATCCCATGTGCAAGGGTGATTTGAATTATACATGCAAAGGATATGCACAATCATTCGATTTACAACCTTGGTTTGGCCATCTGTCTGGGGGTGGAAGGTCATGGATTTGGTGAGCTTGATGTCCAACAGTGACCAGAGGCTTGACCAGAATGTGATGAGAAATCAACTATCCTAATATGAGACAATGGTTTGTGGGATTCCAAAATGTACCCAGACTCGTTCAAAGAAGAGCTTGGTAGTGGCCTCTGCTGTGATGCTCTTCTTGCAATGAACTAGAATTGTCATCTTAGAAAAACTATCAACAACCACAAAAACACAGTCATTTCCCCACTTGGTGGATGGGAGGCCCGACATGTATTCCATTGAGATGGATTCCTATGGCCTGTCAGGAGTAGGAAGAGGGGTGTACAGGCACTGTTTCTTAGTGGTCGGTTTGGCAATAGCGCAGGTANAATCACCATCTTAGAAAAGTGATCAACAACCATAAAAACATAGTCATTTCCCGGCTTGGTGGGCAGGAGGCTAGACATGTAGTCCATTGAGATGGATTCCCATGGCCTGTCAGGAGTAGGAAGAGGGGTGTACAGGCCCTATTTCTTAGTGGTTGGTTTGGAAATAACATAGGCAATGCAGGACCTGATATACTTGTTGACCTCCTGTCGAAGTTTCAACCAGTAGAAATGTTTTTGTAGCATCTCCATTTTCTTTCTGACACTGAAGTGTCCTGCCACCCAACTGTAGTGGGCTTCCCAGATCAACTTCGCTCTCTCTCTTGATGGAAAATAGATATGGCCTAGACAACACAACAACCCATCCTTAAGATGGAAATTATCGACAACTACATTTTCACCCAACATTTGGTAGGTCATAGTGAAGTCCGGATCTATCTCATAGAGTTGGGCCCATCCAAGGGTCTCATGATCACAACATTCTGGCACCATGGTGAGTGCCACGACCGGCAGTCTATTGAGGAANTTAATACTTGTTTTTGAGGTGGAACTGCTGCAAGTATGTGGACCACTTTTGATGGTGGTCATTTTGCAATTTTACTTGTGTCTTCATGAATTTCAGTGGCTTATGATCAGTGTGGATGACTGTCTCCTTCCCAAGAATGTAATGTCTCCATTGGCGGCAGGCTTTCACAATGGATTACATTTCTTTGTCATAAGTAGGGTACTTACAGAAAACATCTGATAGTGTCTCACTATGATAGGCCACATGGTGGTCGTGCTGAGTGAGAACAATGCCCACAACATAGTCTCAAGCATCTGTCTCGATCTAAAAGGGTTGTTGCAGGTCTGGTAGTGAAAGTACTGGGGATGATCACAAGCGCTGCTTCAAATAATTGAACTCTTGTTTTTTGGAATGGAATCATGCTAATTTATCCTTACCACCACCCCTGGCTATTTGGATGAGGGCCCATGCAATATGGGAGAATCCCAACACAAACCTGCGGTAGAAATTGGGAAGGCCCAAGAAGCTCTGATTCAGTTAGTGTGGTTGGGGATGGCCAGTCATAGATGACTTGGATCTTGGTTGGATCCACATGTACACCATGTTGATCGACGATGTAGCCCAGGTAATGGAACCTTTCCATTCCGAAGGAGCATTTTTCCAAGTTGGTGTGTAGCTTGTGCTATCACAGGGTGTGCAGAACCCATTGAATATGCTGCAAGTGTTTGGCCCAAGTCTTGTTGTAAATGATAATGTCATCCATATACACCACTGAAAAAGTATTGGTGAATGGTCACATGATATCGTCCATCATACTCATGAAAGTGTAAATGTGTTGAACCTGCATAGAATATATATAGCTAGAAAATACTACACACATTTGCAGAGAGAAATTGAGAAAGAAGAAGCAACATAGAAAGAATGGAAGAATTCTCATTAACCATATTCCACACTCAAAGAGTGAATAATTTACAATATATATAGGATAAATGAGTAACTAATGATCCATAGTGGTGTTCTAGATTGATATGGACACACACCAATAGTTACAAGAGTAAACTGCCACCTAGTCTAGTCTCTCAGGTAGTTACAGAAGTGAATTGACACCTAGTTGAGTTAACTAGTCAACTAGTCTTTAGTTAACTGACTGAACAAAGAGTAGTGAGTTGGTGATGATATCAATGCTGCATGGTGACAAAACCAATGCAACATCTAAACTCAACTCAACTAGTCAAACTGAAGTGTCAACTGACAGAGAATATTCTCTAGGTGGAATATTCTCCCCTAAAATATAGGAGACTGGATAATGACTAATTATGACCAATAAACAAGAAATAACCTTAGGAAAAATAAATCCTAGGTGTGTGTGAAGTAACTCCAACACCCCCCCTGAACATCACTATGGTGAAAATAAAGAACGACTCCAAGCTATGAGGCCATGTTAGGTACCCAAATACAAAAGATACACTGAAATAAATGAGGAAATAGGGAAAACCTCATGGGAACCCCCCCCCTCAAATTACAATGCATAAAATAAAAAATGATAAGGAACAAAAGGCAGTTGCTAAGAAACCATGTCCTTCACTCCAACAAGACCTCGCAACTGTGCAATTTTGTGCTCTTTGAAGATTTTGTTGAAGATGTAGATGTCTACATGGATTAATGAAGTATATGCATCATTGATATTTCCACACATATCCACTTTATCTTCTTGTAATGAATAATATCCAAATAAAATTTGGATGAAACTTTGAAAACCGTACGGTCGTTTCTGGAAAAATGCTGAAATTTTGTTGATTTTGAAACGATCATAACTTCAGTTCCCGGACTCCATTTCAAACGATTTGTTTTTTAAATTGAATATTTTCCCAAGAGGAATTCAAATATCCAATTTGTTTCTGCAAATTGTGCTCAGAAAATACCAGAATGGAGTCTTATTTGTGCGACTCTCTTTTTGTCTCTTGAGATGCATGCATGGTGCATGCAATAATGTCTGCATGTGACTCCTGAGATGCATGCCATATATCCTCCACATGAATTTCAGAAAATATATCTGAAATGGAGTAGACATCATCTTCAATTAATGGAATACAAATTTCTACAAAAACTTTTGTAGAAGATTCTTCATAATAAGAGACTTGATCTTCTGATGTATTCTCTTCTGGCTCTATCTGTTCGACCTCCTACATGAAATATTCACAATATTCTTTATTCCCAAATAGAACCTCCAATCTAGTCCATAATTCATTTGGAGTTAATTCTTGTGATTCTTCATATACTTGATGGAAAAGTTCAGGAGAAACATACATGCTGATACTTCCTATGGCCATATCTTGTCTATTGAGAAAGTCATTTTTCTCATCGACAAAATCGGGCTCTACTTCCATTGCCATGGTTATTTGGTATAAGACTATGCATTTCAGATGAAGAAGAATTTTTGGCTTCCATTCCAAATAGTTATGAGGCGTGAGAAGTATTTTCGACGAATAATCCATATTTTGTTGTCTTCAATCTTTTGTACCTGCAAAAAATGATTTGGTGTAGCTTTTGCTTAGAAGTACGTCGAATCTAATACCATGTAAATGTGTTGAACCTCCACATAATAGATCTAGCTAAGCAATAATACACACATTTGCAAAGAGAAATTGAGAAAGAAGAAGAAAGATAGAAATAATGGAAGAATTCTCATTAACCTTATTCCACACTCAAAGAGTGAATAATTTACAATATATATAGGATAATTGAGTAACTAATGATCCATAGTGGTGGTCTAGATTGATCTGGACACACACCAACAATTACAAGAGTAATCTTCCACCTAGTCTAGTCTCTCAGGGAGTTACGGGAGTGAACTGCCACCTAGTTGAGTTAACTAGTCAACTAGTCTTCAGTTAAATGACTGAACAAAGAGTAGTGAGTTGGTGATGATCCCAATGTTGCATGGTGAAAAAACCAATGCAACATATAAACTCAACCCAGCTAGTCAAATTGAAGTGTCAATTGAAAGAGAATATTCTCCAGGTGGAATATTCTCCCCTAAAATATAGGACACTGGATAATGACTAATTATGACTAATAAACAAGGAATAACCTTAGGAAAAATAAATACTAGGTGTGTGTGAAGTAACTTCAACAAAAAGTGGATGGAGAATTTTTCAAGCCAAAGGGCATGACCAACCATTCAAAAAGGCCTTCCTTTGACTTGAAGGCAGTCTTCCATACATCTGTTTGTTCTATCAGGATGTGGTGGTAGCCAGACTTAAGATTAATCTTACTGAAGCATTTCCCCCCCCGTGAGTTGATCAAGGAGGTTGTTGTTTTGGGGAATCAAGTACCGGTTTCTGACTGTGATTTTATTCAGAGCCCGATAATCAATGCAGAGTTGTCAGGTTCCATGTTTCTTCTATACCAGCATGATTGGGCTCCCACAAGGTGATGAGCTAGGACGGATGTGCCCCTTGTGGAGCAGTTCTTGGATCTCTCGCTTGATCTCCTCATTCTCTAATAGAGAGTGGCAATAGAATGGCCCATTGGGCAGTGGTGCATCGGGGATCAGATCGATGGGGTGCTTGACCTGGTAGTGCAGAGGTACCCCAGTAGGTGAGGATACGATATTTAAGTATTCTTTCATGACCTTCTCTACTTGCTTTTGTTGTGTAGAGAGGTCAGTCGCAGAGACCCTACATGTGGTTGTGATATTTTGCTCATTCTAAGAGTGAATCATGAAGAAGACAAGCTTCCCCATCTGAGATATGACCTTTGTGCATTGCTTAGCAGAGATCAAGGAAATAGCACTAGGTGGGATTGCCTCGGGTATCCTATACAATTTCCTATTCAAAGTAATAATAACACTATGAGGCCTAGACTCATATACAACATGACATTTCCATAAATAAGGTTGGCCCAAAAGAACATCAAAAACTTCGAGAGGAGCAACATCACACAATACCTCATCTTTGAAGGGCTTGATGTCGTACGACAATCGACACTGTTGGCTGACACAGAGATCACTTCCTTGGTGGAGCCATCCAATGGTGTAGGGTTGTGGGTGCAGCGTTGTCGGTAGGGCCAACCACTTGACGACCTCTATTGAGATTAGGTTCTTCTAGCTACTGCTATCAACGATGAAGCACAACGAGGTGCCTTTTACCCTCATTTGTGAATGGAAGAGGAACTCTCCTTCTTCTGGCTCATCTAGTTCACCAGGTTGGAGCTTAGTGGTAGAAATGATGGCACTAGGTTCCACGTCAATGATCTGTCTTCCCCTTTCTGGTTCTAAATCAGAGTCAGAAGCCTCATGTGATTCAGAGGTTTTCACTTCGGCCACCAACAACTGCTTTGAGCAGCAGTCAACAGTGTTATGCCAAGGGCTCTTATGGAAGTTGCACCACTTCAAGATATTTTTATTTATCTTTCTGGTGTCCTTATTTTCTTGTGGATTGGACTAGTTTTCCTGATAGTGTCCATATTTGCTTTGTCCTTTGTTTTGGGGGTTGGGGCTACTCTTTCCTCGATTTTTTTGTGAGGGGTTCTTAGGCCCAAATTGTCGTGTCTTTTGTTTGAGCTTCTTGTCGATTTTGATGACATATTGGTAGGTCGCACCCAAGGATGAGATGTCCATAAATTCCATTTTAGTATGGATGTATCTATGCATAGAACCATGATACTTGAGCACTAGATGTCTCTCTGAATCTTTGATACCCAGCTTGGTGCACAAGGTATGGAAGATATTTGTGAAATCTGGCACTGATTGGTCTCTTTCTTGCCGCAGTGTGGTCCATTTGGTATACAAGTCGTCATAACTTCTGAAAAGGTAGTATTGTTCCTTAATAACATCCCTGAAGGATTCACAGGTGGTCATGAATGTAAATAATGAGGGTTCCTCTATTTCCTTTTTCTCACAGAAAGTTTCTGTTAGATTTAGGGTAAAATTGCAGAACAGTAGTCTCTTTTAAAATTTCAATGATTAAAGCAACTAAATATGTAACTCAAACAGAGATAGAATACCCAGCATGTAGATCTGTGAAGAACATAAATACACATATACAAGGAACTTTGTTCTAATATGATTCCAAACTTAGATCTAATGTAACAGTAACCAGATCTGAGATATACAATAGATCTATATGCCAAACACAGATATCAGATCTAATAAGTCTTCCTACAACATAAATATCTTTAGATCTATGAAGAGCAGCAACAACTTCTGATCACATAAATATAAACTCAGATCTAAAGTAGTAAAGAATAGATCTGAATACAATAGTAAATCTATATGATTGAACAAAGATCTCAGATCTAAAACTCTGCCTAATCACTTCACAATAAACATATGTTTAGATCTATACAAATCTTACTATGTTGAACAATTCTGTAGTCAGATCAGATCCAAATCAAAGGGAGATAAGTAGGAAGCATACCTGGTATAGCAACCTACCCCTGAAGAAAGCACAATAAACACAATAGGTACAGATCCTGTTTGTTTGCTTAGACAAAGGTTCAGTCCATAGATCTATAGTGGATCTCTATGCCAAAGAGTGAAGGAACTTTCTTTCCACCAAGCAATAGGGCCACAGGGAGAAAACACAAACCCAAATAGAGTTAATCAATTTCCCAAACCCTCACATAGTCAAACCCTTACCCAAGAGGCTGAAAAACTGGTCTGTGTATAAACCCTTGTTTCAGCTGTGAACAAAACTGGACTATTAGGTGAACTGAGTGTGAACTTGATTTCAGCAGAGTATAGGAGAATGTACTCTAGGGTTTTATCACATCAATGAAGTGGATTGTATTTACCACATAGCTGGGATAGGGTTGGCTGCAACCCTATATACTTTAAACAACAAAATGGAGGAGGCTACAAACCTTGTGAGGGATAACACTCTAAGCAAGTAACTCAACCAAAGGAGGGCCGCACCCTAGAGATTTCACTCAGTAGAACAACAGATGGGGCCGCACCCATAAATCTCAGCTTGCAATAATAGAAAGAGGGGCCACACCAACCAACAACAAAAGGGAGAAGAGGCCGCACCCTCTACCCTCAAATACTAGCCCTGCAACAATTGAAAAATAGGTCGCTCCTCGAAGGTCATCAATAAGGAGGCTGCAGCTAGAAAGTCACCTACAACAACAATAGGAGGGCTGCACTCAGCAAGAGAACATCATCAAAGGAGGCCGCAGCTAGAAGGTCCCCCACAACTACAATAGGAGGGCCACACACATCAAGAGAACATCAACAAGGGAGGCTGCAGCTAGAATGTCCCCCACAACTACAATAGGAGAGCCACACACATCAAGATAACATCAAGGAAGGAGGCCGTAGATGGAAGGTCCCCCATGCTATCACAAGAAGCAAGAATAATAGGTGAAATAGGTGTAAGGGGGAGGTTTCTTAAATAGTACTTAGGGTAGGGTTAGGGCTAGTTTAAGTTAACAAAAAGTCACATGTTTAAATTTGGAATTTAAACATGTGCCAATAATATTTAGTATTTAACTTTAAAACATTACCCCTAATAAACCAACAAAAACCCCAAACCAATCAACCAAGGGTAAAGGAGGGTTGCAAGGTGGCATTACTCATTCCTTCATATCACATGGTGAACCTATTACTTTATCATCACTGCATATGGGACTTATCCCTCTTGTGGTTATGTCCTTCTTCAAGGAAGGTCATGTACCATCACGTACTTGATTGAGAATCAAGTAGCCCCAGGAATGTACTGCCCATCCAATCAGGATTTGTGAAACCATGGAGCCATATACCTCTACTTGAGGTGTATATGAGATCGTATCTCAGAATGTGTTTCACAGTAACTGTATGTAAATGTTTCGGTTCACATATGAATTGACTGAGAACATTTACCATATAACAGATGTCTGTTCTCGTATGTACGAGATAAATCAATGGATCTAAACTTGTGGCTTGATCTCGTAGATTCTTTAGATTAGAGATCATTTGTGTGCTCATGGATCTTCAGTCTATCATGACAGAGCTGCGAAGCACATCAACTACATATTTATCCTTTGAGAGAAATATCTCTCCTGATTTCTGCCAAAAACCTCAGACTCAGTAATGTGAAAGATCCAAGTCTTTCATTTCAACTTTTCAGAAGAGCTCCCTCTTAGTTTGAGCTATAAAAATATTTCTTTCTTGTAAGAAATAGATGAAGATTCTGAACAATCTTCACATAAGGATGATCTCAAGATTTTGTCATACCGAGCTCCCAGAGTTATAGTCCACGAGGTTCTTTTCATGGATAGCTTCTTGTTTTACTTCATTGTTAAAAAAAAACTTAACATCTGTCAGATGAAGTACCCAAAACAAGAAAGTGACCATAAGATCCTGATGAAGATAAGGATCTTGTCATAGCTCATGAGTCACAAGTATATCCTCCATATAGGATTTATTTTATAAGACGATAGAGATTACCACTGTTTTATTACAAGTTCTTATAGACCATATATCATTCTTTTCTGTCACAACAACCTTCCTTATTTCAATTTAGGAAGTTTATGAATCAATCATAAGATTCACTTTACACATCTGGTGTCTGCTTCCTGTGCCAGTGCCTCTAGGTGCTGGAGGCTTTTCTGCTTTCTTTAGTATTTCTTGGCATCAGGCTGGTTTCCTTTTAAGGAACCTGATAGAATCCTTGGATTCTATTAAGCTGCTAATTCTGTTGTCGGACAAGGACTAATTCATATTCAAGGACTGCTCCCTCTGAGTCTAAAAATCTTCCTTTCTGTCAATTTGTTCCCTCTGTCATTTTGCTCCCTCTGAACCCATACCGACATTTTACTCTGATCAGGTGTCATAACTTTTCAAGATGTTCTTGGTGCTAATATGGGATTCAAAAAATGAAAAGCTGGCTCGGACTTCTAAGTTCTTGTGCCAAGGATAATGACTCAAATACAAAAATGATATCAGTAGGGTTTCTTCAAAACAGAAATTATCCAATCTACCAAAATACAATGTTGGAAAATAGCCCAAGGTTATATGTTGTCTTTCATAAAAGATCAACAGACAAAAATTTAATCTTTATCAAAAATAAGTAGGTGCTGGGATCATAGCCTCCTTGTTTATAAAAAATATTCTGACAGTATTTAGTTTAGACATGGGTCCATAGAGATGACAACAATGTAATCTCATCTAGATGTCATTTGTGTCCATGCAACTTGCTTAGGTTTGGGATATTCATGAAG
>JASDQU010205904.1:0-26466 GCA_032191745.1 Picea mariana
TGTCCTAGGGCCAGGCGCACTGGTCGGCAGGGTGGCCGGTTTGGGAGTGTTGAAGCTGAGGATTCAAGCTGCAGCGCAAGCTTAGCATCAGTGACAGGTATTTTCCAAATTGTGAAGTGTTTACTCAATTTTAACTTTTATGCAAATTATTAGGTAGATTTAACTTGTTATGCAAGTGCGTTATGTAAAAATGTTATTTTATTTATAAAATGCTGGAATGAATATGCTGGAATAAGCAAATTTTTAGTTTTTTTTTGTTCTTTCAAAATTCAGCTCTGTTGTAATTTATAGTAGCTTAAATGAAATTATGGTTGTTACACACGTTCTAGTGATATATTCCTTCGTATTTCTTTTTATTGCTTTTCCTTGCTTTTATTTCTTTGTGTGATTTTGCTTGTAATTAAGATAGTTAAGATTTGATCCTACACATATTGTGCATGCATATCACAAGATTACGAGCCCCGGGTTAACATTAAATTTAACATAAATTATTGCATATAATTTTCCCGATAATATCCATGGTAGTTTACAGTTTATATTGGTATCATAGCATTTTTCTTTGGGGTATTTTTGGAAAGTTGCGGGATCCATGAATTGGATTAAGAAAACATTCACATAACCCTAGATATGGTGGATGAGTTTGTTCACAACATCCCTTGAGATCCAACAAAAGATATATGTGTGAGCCTAGAAGAGAAATTCATTGACATCTCTCGCAATATGGCCCTCCTCATGGTGGCTCTATCAAGCAAGATTGGATCATTCAGGGAGGATGGAGGCTCTAACTCAAAGATTATATCAAATGGGAAATGGGGAGAAAATGAAGACTCAGAAAAGGAGTCAAGGAAAGAGCCCAAGAAAGAGTTTCCAAGTTATATTTCCATTAACCCTTCACAATATTTATTTAAAATAGAAGTGGAAGTGGATATCAAGATGTACCAATCTGAGATTTATGCAGTAAAATTGAATCATTAGTTGAAATAGTTAAAGGTCTATTTCAGTGTCCATCATATAGAAGAAGAGAAAAAGATTTCATTTGCTATACTAAAGTTAGAGCGCCATGCATTAACCTAGTGGGAAAGTCACATGGAAACACTTTGGTTGGAGGGTGATCTACCAGTAACTAAGTGGGAGGATTTCAAAATACTCATTAAGTCCTAGTTCTACCCTATTAGGTATGTAGAGGACCAATGGATCTATTTTCATTACTTAATGAAAAGGTAGGGGTAGAGTGGGAAAGAATACACCGTTGAATTCAGTAAGAAGACTATCATGTTGGGTATCTCTCCCAAGAACCTAGTTGTACTCATGAAGTATTTGTGGGGTCTACATAGTCATTTTTCGAAAGAAAATTATTCTCTTCAAGCCCATGACAATTGATTAGGCTCATGTGAAAGAAAAATAGCTACAAAATATAGGCCACAGGAAACAACAACCAAGCATTTTCAAATACAAAGAGAATTGAGATTCTTCTGAGGAAGAAGAAATGGAAATGGAAAGATAAGAAGATGAAAACCACTGCACATCACTAGAAGGATACAATTAACCATTGTAACCATTGCAATATTGATTGTCACGCTGAATAAAATTATTGGAAACTACATTGATATCTTAACCCTAAGAAACATAAGAAAGATGCCAAGAAGAAGAATCTTATACCTACAGATTCAAGTAATCAGGTAGAAAGAAGCTTATGTGTGGATGAGAACATTGTCTGCACTTTAGTGTAGAAGGAGGTGAATACGAGTGTCCTTCATCACAAGGAAGAGAAGGAGATGAAAAAGATCTTCCATATCAAGATCTAGGTCAAGAAGACCAATTTAGATGCTCTATTCGATTTAAATTCACATGATAATCTCATAGCATCCAATTTGGTTGGAAATAATGGGTTGGAGGTTCATGATAATACTATCCCATATCCATTTGGATGGCTGAACTAGGATGCATAAATCATAGTCATGAAATAGTGTGAGACAAAATTTGTTGTAAGTGTATATTTTATTGATGAAGTGTAGTTAGATGTAGTACCCCTTGACATGTGTGGTGTTGGGTTTGGAAGCCCCTACATGTATATGAGGAATGCAATATTCATGAGGAGAGAAAATTAGTACCACATGATCACGAATGGGAAGTAGTATTTCATCATCAATGCACATAAAGGTAAATTGAAGATCTCATTGTTAAGTACCAACCAAGACAAAAGGTTGATTAGTTCAAGTAAGAAGTATGTTTTGTTTTCCTTATGAGAAAATTGACCGGGTGATCAATCAATAAGAGTAAAGGCATCCCTAGAGAGATGTGCTAAAATAAGAAACAATAGTTGGAGGAGTTTCTACATGCATACATAGAAGTGTTCTAGGAGCCTAAAGGGTTGTCACCTAAGAGGGAAGTGGAGCATCAGATATAGTTTTTTCCTAATTCTCCATTACCAAATATTAGGTTGTATAGATAGTATGTTCTAGAAGGAGATGAAGTGAAGAAACAATTTTAGTAGTTGCTAGAGAAGGGATTTATTTGACCAAGCACCTCACCTTATGTGTCACCTATCATCATAGTAACCAAGAAGGACAGGACTTGTAGAATTTGTATCAACTAGAGAGATTTGAACAATATTACACTCAAGAATTGGTACCCTTTTCCTAGGATCAATTGTTTTTAAGACCATTTGCAACATGCCAAGTACTTCACCAAGTTGGATCTCAAAAAAATATACCACTAGGTATGTGTCAAAGAGTATGACACCTGGAAGACCTCCTTTAAGACAAGGAAATGTTAGTATGAATGGTAGGTCATGCCATTTGGTTTATGTAATGCACCAACTACATTTATGAGACCGATGAATTATGTATTATGCCCATATTTAGATTCATTTGTTATAGTGTATTTGGATGATATATGGGTTTATAGCTCTACCTGATAGGAACACATCCCACATCTCATGCAAGTGTTAGAGACTCTAAAAAGGCACCATATGTTTCTTAACCTCAAGAAATTTTATTTTTCTCAATAGTCATTGGTGTATTTTGGGTATGTGATCAGTGGAGGCGAGTTCAAGATAGATCCCACAAAGATGGATGGAATCATAAAATGGCCAATTCCTACTAATGTCATTGAATATAGGAGATTTTTTTGGGTAGCATGGTACCAACGGAATTCATAATACCTTTTTCAATGGTATCTACACCACTCCATGCCATAACAACTAGTGGTAAGATTTTCCAATAGAGAAAGAATCATAAAAAATATTTTGATAAGATAAAAGAAAAGACTAGTCAAGCACCAGTTGTCTCATTTCCTAACTTGTATAATCCCTTCAAAGTGAGACATATGCAAGTGGGTATTCTATGGGAGCATGTTTTATGCAATGAGGTAATCCAATATGCTATCATTCTAAGATGTGTCATGGTGGAGTTTTGAACTACCCTACATAGGATAAGGAAATGTATGCCTTGGTTCAAGTTGTTAAGAAGTGGAAGCATTATTTGATGGGAAAGGAAACCATTATCCACATAGATCACTAACCATTGCAGTATTTGCAGGCCTAGAGTAATATTTAGCAAACCGAACATTACAAGTGGGTGAGATTTTGCAGAAATTTCATCTAATCATCACGTATAAGAAGGGAAACACTAATAAGTTGGAAGACATTCTTTCAAGGCCACCCACATAAAATATTATAACTTCAGGAACTCTTATGCACATTGGGGCCTTTCCCATGATGCATACAGAGAAACATACATAGAAGATAAGGAATTGAAAGAGGTGTTTCAACATCTACAGGGCCAAATTGATATAGAAGAAAGTGATTATAAGGTTGGATATCATATCTAGAATGGGTTTTTCTATAATATATACAAGCTCTATGTTATTGAAGGTGAGATATTGCATCTTAGAGAAAAATTTAGCTAACCAGACATTACAATGGATGGGGTTTTCAAAAATTTCATCTACTCATCATGTATAAGAAGGGAAACACTAATAATTTGAAAGACATTCTTTCAAGGCCACCCACATCAAATATTATAACTTCTAGAACTCTTATTCACATGGATCATTTTTCCCATGATGCATATAGATAGGCATACATGGAATATTAGTAATTGAAAGTGATGTTTCAACATATGCAAGGCCAAATTCATGTATAAGAAGATGATTGTAAGGTTGACTATCATCTCTAGAATGGGTTGTTCTAGAATATATACAAGATCTGTGTTACTGAAGGTGAAATATTACAACTTATCAAAGAGTCTCAAACTTTCAAGGTTGCATGACATTTTGGTTTTGGGAAGACAATTTCTAACTTAAAAATATATGTTTATTGGCCTAGGATACAAGAATATGTAGCACAATATATAACAAGATATATAATTTCTTGTACCAGTAATACCAGTATTAGAAATAAGGTATGTACCATCCCTTAACTATATCCACATAAACTTGGGAAATAATTTCCATGGATTTTGTGGGAAGTTTACCAACAACTAGGAAGGGACACCACTATATTTTTTTGGTAGTTGACAAGTTCAAAAATATGTGCATTCTCATTCCTTGTAGAATCACCATCAGAGGAAAAGAAGAAAAAAAATGTACTTTGAATAGGTTTAGGTGCACTTTGGGATACCAAGGAGCATCATCTCAAATAGGGATACTAGATTGTTCAATGCCATTTGGACTACACTTTTGGAAAAGATGGACATGAAGTTAAAGATATCTACCAAATTCCATCGACAAACAAATGGGAAGACAAAAGTAGTCAACGTGACTTTCTTGCAACTTTTTAGGGGTTAGAATCAAAAGCATCTGAAGATTTGGGATCAAAATCTGATCCATACTCAATACTCTTATAACAGAGCATTCCACACTTCTACTAGTAAGTCCCCTTTTAAAACTTTCTTTGGGTATTTATCTCCTTTTTTCTTAGATGTTATATATGTACAACAAGGAGAAGTGAGGGGGGACATCATAGGAGAAGAATGGAAGTATATAATTTTTTTGAAAAGATTATACAAATCAATTTTCAATTACAAGAGACGATGAATAAATGACAAGAAAAATATAAGTCCGGACATGACTAACACATAACTGAGAATTCATTCAAAGTGGGAGGCACACTTTCATTACAACTGAATAAGGAAAGACTACAAGGTATTGGTAAGAATATCAAAGCTCTGTAGTATGGCCCTTCTGAGGTATTGGAAAGGGTGGGAGATAACAACTATAGACTCAGTATAACCCCATACATGCACATTTACTCAATATTTAATGTGAAGAATTTGAAACCCCATGATCATTCAGGAGGTGGAGCGGATCTTACCTACCATAGAGAACTTAGCACTAGATGCTCAAGCATAATTGCATAAGACACCGTTTTGTTGGTTGTGGAGCCTGATTATATTCTTAATTTAGAGGTTTGTTTCAGTCGTGCTTAGACCCCATTCCATAACAGGGGGGTCTGGGGGGCTTCCTTCCCCCACAACTATCACCAAATGGGCCTAGCAGGGGATTCCGAGGAAGTTCCCTCGAAGAGAAAATTTGGGAAAAATTACCTTGTAAAATATTGTAATTTCATAATCAATCAGAATCGTTCATTATAAGGTCACATATCTTATGATATAAGTTATTTTTAGGAATTTTTTTCCCTAGAATGAAACCCTCTTTTATGAGAGAATTGTATTGCAATTGTGTATTATTATGAATATTGTATTCTAAGAGACGATATTATGAGAGAAAGAAGAGGAAGTTACAGTGGATGTGTTGTAGTTTGTATCCATTCATTTTGTTGGATAATAAAACGGAAGGACCTAGCAATTTCTCTGGTGGATGTATCCTACACTGGGTGAACCACGTATATATGTGTCTCTATTGTATTGTGTATCTTTTGTGTTTCATTTATGCATTTGTTTTATTTTATTGCTCCGCGATCATGTTTTTATAACAATTGGTATCAGAGCGAAAGGTAACTCGCAGGGAAGAAAGAGGGTTTCTGGTTCGAGTGGGAGCAATGGAAGAAGAAGGAATGTTTAGGGTCGAGAAATTTAATGGCCAAAACTTCCAGTTGTGGAAGATGCAAATGGAATATTATCTATATCATAAGGCTCTTTACATACCGTTGAACGAAAAAGAAAAGAAGTCGGTGAGTATGAAGGATGAAGAATGGGATATTATTAATAGAAAGGAACTAGGAACAATACAGTTATGTATGGCAGCGACAGTGGATTTTAACATTTCAAGTGAAAAGAAAACTAAGGATCGGATGAAGAAATTGGATTCACTATATGAAAAACCTTCAGTCTCCAACAAGGTATTTTTAATGAAGTGTTTGTTTAATATGAAGATGTCAGAAGGTGGGTATGTTGCTGACCATTTAAATGTGTTTATCACGGTCACTAGTCAGTTAAGTTCTGTAAAAATGAGATTTGATGATGTGATTAGGGCTCTTTTGATTCTATGTTCATTGCCAGAAATATGGAATATCTTGGTCATGGCTACAAGTAACTCTGTCTTAGGTTCAAACACCTTAAAGTTTGATGATGTTGTTGGTGTTATATCCTTAGCGAGGAAATGCGAAGGAAAAGCACAGGTGAGACATCAGGTAATGCTTTGACTATGGAAAACAAGGGTATATAAAAGGAAAGAGGAAAGAGTTCAAGGAACCGTGGGAATTCTAGGAAGGGTAGATCCAAATCCAGACTAGAAAATATTAAGTGTGGGAATTGTGGGAAGAGAGGACATCTGAAGAAAGACTGCAAAACTCCAAAGAAACAAAGAGATGGACAAAAAGAGAAAAATCGGGAAGCAAATGTAACAATGATGTGTTACAAGATGCTTTGATTCTTTATGTAGATAATATTTATGAGTCTTGGGTAGTAGATTCAAGGGCTTCATTTCATGCCACACCCCATAGGAAAAAATTTCTAGATTATGTTCAAGGTGATTTTGGACAGGTTCATTTGGGTGATGATGCACCATGGAAAATTGTTGGAATGGGTAAGGTACAAATAAAGAAAATGAATGGAAACCAATGGTTGTTGAAAGAGGTAATACATGTTCCATATATAAGGAAAAATCTAATAAAAAGTGAAGGTTGTATATCCATATTTACAGATAAGGCGTGGGAGGTCACCAAAGGATCATTGGTGATAGAAAAATGAGAGAAGGTAGGAACGTTGTATTTATGTACTGGTAATAATAAATCTTATATATCTTTATCTTCTATAGGAGTGGATACAACATTGTGGCATCATAGTCTTGTAAACATGAGTTAGAAGGGGATGCAGATACTTTACAAAAGAAATGTGTTATGAGATCTTAAGCAAATTGATTTGGATTGTTGTGAGCATTGTGTTTATGGAAAAAAGAAGAGAGTCATATTTCTTAGATTTGGAAAGGTAAAGAAGAATGAAAAGTTAGAGCTTGTGCATACAGATGCATGGGGACCAACTCGGGTATCATCTCTTGGTAGCTCTCATTATTATTTTACTTATATTGATGATGCAACTAGAAAAACTTGGGTTTATTGCATTCGACAAAAATCTGATGTTTTTGATACTTTTAAAAAATGGAAATATTGGTTGAGAATGAGACAAGAAAAAGGTTGAAGTGTCTCAGATCAAACAATGGAGGTGAATATTTCATCTAGGAGTCTGATGATTACTTTTCATACCATGGTATACGTACAGAGAAGACAATTCCAGGAACACCACAAGAAAATGGTGTGTCAGAAAGGATGAACAAGACAATCATGGAGCATGCAAGGAGTATGAGATTACATGTTGGGTTTCCCTTACAATTTTGGGAATATGTTGTAGATACTATTGTTTACTTGATAAATAAAGGACCTTCAAGTTCTTTGGATGTTGTCATTCCAGAGGAGGCATGGGCAGGTAAAAAGGTAAACTATTCATTTCTGAAGACTTTGTATTGTGAAGCATTTGTCCATATTGATAAAGAAAATAGAACAAAGATTGAAGAAAAATCCAAGAAGTGTACCTTTATTGGATATGTTGTTAATGATTTTGGTTATCGCTTATGGGATTATTAAAATCACAAAATAATTAGGAGTAGAGATGTCATATTCAATGAGAAGGTCATGTACAAAGATGAGTTGCAGGAAAAAGAAAAACCATAATACACAGTGCTTGATGAGATCACCGAAAAAAAATTCCAAAGGTACCATAAAATCAAAATGTACAACAACAAGACCAACAGGTACCTCAAACTCCTGAAAGTGTTGTTAGAAGATCTACCAAGTTAAGTAGACCCTCTGAACGATACTCTCATTCATTGTATTATTTATTGTTGATTGATTATGGTGAACCAGAAATTTATGAAGAGGTAATGCAGGTAGACACTAAAAGGAAGTGGGAGCAAGGCTTGAAAGAGGAAATGGATTTCTTGGTAAATAACCAAACTTAAGACTTGGCTCAATTTCCTGCAGGAAAAAGAGCATTGCAAAATAAATGGGTTTACAGGTTGAAGGAAGGNAGACACTAAAAGGAAGTGGGAGCAAGGCTTGAAAGAGGAAATGGATTTCTTGGTAAATAACCAAACTTAAGACTTGGCTCAATTTCCTGCAGGAAAAAGAGCATTGCAAAATAAATGGGTTTACAGGTTGAAGGAAGAAGATGGAGGCAAAAAGAGGTACAAGGATAGACTTGTTGTAAAGGTGTTCGCACAAAAGAAAGGTATAGATTTTGATGAAATATTTTCTCCTGTTATTAAAATGACTTCAATTAGGAATATTTTAAGTCTTGTGGCAGTAGATTATTTGCATGTTGAATAGTTAGATGTAGAAACAACTTTTCTCCATGGGGAATTGGATGAAGATATTTATATGCAGCAACCACGGGGGTATGAGGTCAAAGGGAAGAGAAATTTAGTATGCAGGTTGAAGAAAATCTTGTATGGCCTAAAGAAATATCCAAGGAAGTGGTATTTGAAGTTTGACAAGTTTATGACAGAACAAGGTTATAATAAATTTCATTTTGATCACTGTGTTTATTTTAAAAGGCTAGAAAATGGAAGTTATATTATCTTGCTATTGTATGTAGATGGCATGCTTGTTGTAGGGTCTAATATGCAAGATATAAATGTGATCAAGAATAAATTATCTAATTCATTTGCGATGAAGGATTTGGGTGTTGCAAAGAAAATCCTTGGTATGAGAATAACAAGAGACAAAAAAAATATCCAATTGACATTGTCTCAGGGTGAGTACATAGAGAAGGTGTTGGAGAGGTTTAGAATGCATAATGAAAAACCAGATAGTACACCTTTGTTCAGCCATTTAAAATTAACCAAGGAAATTTGTCCCAAGACATAAGAGGAGATAGAATACATGTCCAGGTTCCCTTATTCATCAGTAGTTGGCAGCTTGATGTATGCGATGGTTTGCACAAGACCAAATATTACACATGCAGTGGGAGTTGTGAGTAGGTATATGAAAAATCCAGGTAAAGAATATTGGGAGGCAGTAAAGTGAATTATTAGGTATTTGAGAGGTATTTCTACTCATGCATTATGTTTTGAAGGTTCAGACATTGTTCTACAAAGATATGTTAATTCAGATATGGTAGGTGATAAAGATAGTAGGAGGAGCACCACAAGGTATGTTTTTACTATAGGTGGAACAACAGTAAGTTGTAGTTTGAAACTACAAAAGGTTGTTGCACTTTCAACAACAGAAGCAAAGTATGTTGCTACTACATAGGCTAGGAAAGATATTATTTGGTTACATAGGTTTATGGAGGAATTAGGAAAGAACAGGAGAATAAAAGGTTGTACTGTGACAATGAGAGTGTCATTCATATTTCAAATAACTCAATCTTCCATCCTAAGACTAAACATATACATCTCAGGTACCATTTCATAAGATCAATTTTGGAAGATGGACAATTGAAGTTGGAAAAGATACATATTAGCGAGAATCCTGCAAACATGTTAACAAAGGGAGTAACCAAGGAGAAACTAAGTTCCTAATCAATTTTGTTTGACCTTCAAGCATGAAGGTGAATATGAGAAATTTATCAGGTCCAAGGTGGAGTATAGTCCAACAAGTACAACAGTAGTGGATTTGTTGTGATCATTCTCCAAGTGGGAGATTCTTGGTTGTGGAGCCTGATTATATTCTTGATTCATAGGTTCTTTTCATCCATGCTTGGACCCCATTCCCTAAAGAGGGGTGTGTGGTGTCTTGCCCCCCCCATAACTGTTGTCAAGGGGGCCTAGCGGTGGATCCGGGGGTAGCGTCCCGAAGCGAAAATTTGGGAAAAAATTCCTTGTAAATATTGTAATTTTGTAGTCAATCTGGACCGTACATTATAAGGTTGCAAATATGATGGTAGAAGTTATTTTTACAGATTTTTTCCCCAGAAGGAAACCCTATTTTATGACAGAATTTTATTGAGGTTGTGTATTATTATGAATGTTGTATTCTGAGAGAGGAGACTGTGAGAGAAAGAAGAGGAAGTTACAATGGGTGTGTTGTAGGTTGTATCCTTTCATTGTGCTGGATAATAAAACGGAAGGACGTAAAAAATTCTCTAGTGGGTGTATCTCACACTGGGTGAACCACGTATATATGTGTATCTATTGTTTTATGTATATTCTATGTTTCATTTCTGCATTTGTTTTATTTTATTGCTCCATGATTCTTTTTTGTAGAGGATGTCCAAAACTACAAGATAGGGGCATCATGACCTTTGGCAAGTTGGGTTGAAAAGACAACTTCTAGGGAGAAGATAGAGGAAAACTTTCCTCACCTCATTCAGTAAGTATTTTTGGTACCAAAATCCTCCCTAAATGGGGATGTATGAATTGTATTGGATCATCATATTTGTTTTCATCTATCTTGGTAATTTCTGGGTGGAAAAAATCAAAGGAATCAAGTTTGAGGGCCCTTATATTGGTAGGTCCCAATTTGGAAAATTAGGGTCTGAAATATTCTAGAGCCATTTTGAATCATTAGATGACATATTTTGGAGTTACAGTGTTTGAATTCTCTACACACACCCTCGATGATGTTCTACACTCTGAGACCTTTCCACCAATGCAAAAGTCACCTCAATTGGAGATTGTATGTGGAAGTTATGCCTCTCACAAGTTGACCTACCTTGTTGACCACCATGGTATGAGTGGGTGCCACGTCAACCCCCATTAATTAAACGTGTGTGGATAACCATGTGTGGAATTTCAAGAAGATTCTAGAAGGTCCAAACCTTATCACTAATTGAGGGTTGAGAATTTCAAAACCCTAATGATAGATGACGATCGAGCCATGTTAAATATCGATCCGCTAGGAGGACAAGGGGTTCCAATATTTTGTATTGTACTTGTTCCATAGTTGAGAAAAACATCTAGGAGTGGTTTTTTAGAGCATAACAAAGGAGGAAAGATTACATAATAGTCATACAAGTCACAGTGTCAAAGGAAATTCCACGGTGAGTTCATTTTTCTTTGTATATGCATTTCCATAACTAAAGAAAGATAGAAGAGAATATGCCTCACCTTTTAGTTAGGTTTTCTCCCTTATTGGGTTTCCTAGGATATATCTTCTATTCATTTCTTTGTGGATAGTGTGTTCTTTTTCTCATTTCTTTCATTTTGGTACTTTAGTTACTTCACAAATTCAAGCAAATCTAGTAATTAATTTATTTGGGATCTAAGGAAAATTAGTTTTCATATTCTAAAACTTCAGAATATTATAAGATTTGTTATGATGAACTCTTCCTATGGAATATCCATGGCATTTTACAAATCATAAAAGGTTGACCTAGAATATAATGTTGAAACTTCTACATCACATACACCATAGAAAATCCTTCATTCTCCATAGTGGTGTTATTATGATCTATGTGGGGCAACTTATTTCTAGTGAATTAGACTAAGTGATCTAATGTGCCTTTGCCTAGCTACACCAATACATTCTCTAGTGCAATTGTAGAGGCATCCTCATGTACATGAAAAATATTTATTCAATCTAGAAAAAATAGAATTGGAGTTGTTGGCATCCATCATTTCAACTCAACAAACCCCTCTTGTAGTCATGTTTTCATACAAACTAGCCACCTTTATTTGACATCTCTTCCATATACACTATAATATTTACATAACCTCAAATGAAGCTATGGTAATATTATGTATGTTGCAATGTAGACCACAACATAGTTGAATTCTATAGTGTAGGAAAAATGACAATAATTGCAATGTTTGATAATCCAACCAACAATCCTTCCTTGCACATAATATGGTGCAAAATAACTCCAAATAGAGCACAAATAATGCATTTTTTTATGTTTAAAAACAACTATAGATATTGGTATCTATCTAGCATTTTCCTAAGTTTAGCAGTGTAATATTCCTTGACTAAACTATATGTTATATAATCATCCAATTATACCTGAAGGAAATTATGGATATACTCATGGAATTTTAATGAACCCAACAACCACCACCCCCAAAAAAACTACAGGATAATTATGTAGTCCAAAGAGCATTAACTATAAATGACCACGATTGCATGTAGGAATGATCGTTCGAATTGATACGCCTATTGCAATGGTAAGTTAAGATGAATTGAATGGTATGTTGTTTAAAATTCATATTGATAATTAAATTAAAACTTCTTAATGCATTTTTATGATCAAATGTCCAAGTCAAAGACTTGAACATTGATCTAATTCTCACATAATTGCATTTGCCTCCAAAGTACACCACCATTTGAAATTCAAATGTTGCACAATCATAGTCACACGTGGCGATCGTGTGTGATGAATTATCTCACGAATTCAACTGTTCCCACCTCAATTGCATTAAAAATCGGGTGTTTTGCCCCAATTTCCATTTCACTCATCCCATGCTCAATGCTTGTTGTGGCGTGCTCATCCTCTATCTGATTCCTTTATTCTTCTCATCCTCCATGTTGTAACCATGACTAAACACTATGAACCTTCCTCCTACGTCGATATTATGTCCAATCCCGAATTCGCAGAGTGTAGATAGATTTTCCTTCATGCAGGGTGGGGACCATTCTTGGTCAGTCTGCAGGGCCATGACGATGGCGTCTCACTACAAACATCTCTTGGGTTTGATGGGAGGTTGGATCGCGTAGGGTCTCTGGCATTCTTGGTCTCTGAAGAATCTATTGCCTCAGCCACGAAAGTAGCACGGGTTGGGGATCAATGGTTCAAACACCATCAATTTACACGTCCAAGCTATAACAAAGTATTTAAACCTAAATTTCAAAATTTTTAAGGAGCCAAAGGATGAATTGATTAACCCCCTGATCGTAATTACCAACCTTATTACTTGTGAAGGTAGGTACTCTGTTTTCAAACCTTGTCATTTTCGTCTGTTAGCCCGTTTCCAATTTAATAAACCCCAGAATTTTCCTTTCTACTTCTTGAAAAGTCTTGAGAAAATGTCTTCCAAAGTTCGTAAAAAAATGGCCAACCCTCACAATAGTCTATTCCACCATGGCCTCATCAAATTGCTTGTCATAGCTGAATTGACAAAACATGGAAAGACATGGGATGAATTCCTCTACCAATTCTCAAATCCCCATCTCACAGTCAAGACCAACAAGAGATCAATTGATTTATGGGTTGTTACTCCATCTAAGCCTCATTCTCCAAAGAATCCAAACCCTCCAATGCAAACTATCTCTCTATCTGATCAAAAGGCCAAGAAAATTGTTGATTCCCTTGTAGCCTAATCGAGTAAGAAAATCAAAAATCATGTTGATAATTCCCCATTTCCTTCAACACCTATTGATTCTCAACCTAAGATCATTTCATCAAGACTTTCCTTCAGTCCCTACAAGTATAAGAGGATCCAATCGGTTCAAAGGGGAATCTTTTCGAAGAAGTACCCAAAGTACAAGTGGAAAACCCAATGTAAAACCTCCAAGAACTTTGGATCCTATCCAATTATCTTTCGATCATGAAAGCCCCCATAAAAGACTTAGAGAATTTTCTGCAGAAGAGTTTGAGCCCGATAAAAAAGTTAAATCTGAACCTATTCTCTTCACAAAAACTCTGTTACTCCTTCCTCCCAGATGCCTACATCATCTTCCAAAGTTGATATACCTTCTACATCCATCAAGGGATCCAATCCCTCTTCTTTTGAACCATCTGATCATACCCCGGTTATTGATAAATTGCTACAAGAAAATGCTCAGTTGCTTCAACAATTGGAAGAACGAAAAACTATGGATAGGCATCTACATCATGACAATGTAGTATTGAAGCAAAGGTGAATTATCTCCAGGGATTGATTGATCAAATGACCACCACAAATCGCAACCTATGGATGCAATTGAAACATCGTAAAATTCCCATGATAAAATCCCCAGAACAAGAGGGAGAAGCTTCTAAAGCCAATCCACCCCCTCCTTCATGAGTCTAGTTATGTCGGGTGATTCATTTTTGTTTGCAGAGGGACCTGCAAATCCTTGGGCATGGGGGTAATGTTGGGTTCATGTTCTTACTATTTTGTTTCGATGGCCAAATCCTTTTTTGATGCAATATGACATATGTTATGCTCTCATTTAGCCATTTTGAAGGTTTTCTCAAAGGTTTATATATCAATTCACCATGAATTCGCACCAGGTATGTATAATTGTGGTTTTTGCATTTATTTTCTGATCAATTCATCTCAGTTTGATGTTTATGAATATCTAGTGTATGGTTTTCTTACAACAGGGCGAAATCACGATTTTATCCTCCATCTGGTACCTCATCCGACAATTCGTTCAACACTCGAAGCGCATTGAAGTTGGTGGTTTGTGCATTGACAACCTTTCATGAACGAATCGGGGATCTGGGTTTTATGCTCTCTCATGTCGTCCAGCTACAGAGCTCGGCACACCTCTGATTGGGTAGTTGCAGAGACCGCTTAGTGGCTCACAAGATTGTTAGAAGATGCTACTGTTAGAACACATTTAATGAAGTTTACTACTCTTAGAGAGTGTCGACCCTTCCAGTGGTCGACCTCTCAAGATGTGTAATCACCTATAAATACCACTACCTGTGGCATGACCAAGACACTGATTTTTTTATTTGATACACACATTATCACAATTTTGTTCCATACTCTATTGTTATGCTTAATGGCAGTGTTGTGTTAATTTAGCAACTGTGTTTTCCTGTTGGAGTGTTTCCATGACCTGTTGGGGGGCCCACTAGTGGTCTCGGTGATTGTGTATATCAGTAGATATTTATATTTATCTTGTTTCCTTACTTAGATTTCGAAATTGTCTCTTTACTTTATGAATTTCTCAATTTTAATTGTTATTGTGTATATATGTTAATTACAAATTGTTTTTCTAATTCATTTCCCTTAATTGCATATTGTTTGTTGAATTGTGTATATCATAGAGGGATGTCCATGGTTGTGTGTTAATGATTATATCTTGTTTGCAGGTTGTAGGAGTTGGTTAATTACAGTGTTATGTCTTTTTCTTCGTAGCTATAAGTTACTCTACAGGGTACTAATCTAGATAGGTTCATTTGAAGTCTTGATAGATTAATTGCTTTAGTTTTGATAATTTTGACAGAGCACTAATTTATATTGGTTTCTTTGTAGCTTTGATAGATTAGTTGTTTTAAGTTTTGGTAGTTTTGACAAAGTACTAATTTAGATCAATTCAATTGCAATTTCAATTACTCTCTGTAGCACTGTTTCATTCATTAATATTGCTTCAACATGATAGGATATAAATGGATTTTGAATTATGATTGTTAATAGCATTTTGGTTGATTTTGAGTATGATTCTTAATGATAGTTTAGTTCACTTAGATTATGAATTTCAATGAAATCTCAGTTATGAATTTGAATTGTAATTTCTAGTTGGCATTAGTCAAGAGTTATAGGTTTGCACAGAGTGTTTTTATTGTCATTTTAAGTGTGAATTTGAATTAAGATGTTTAATTAAGTGTTAAATTATGAGTTTATGAGTTTATATCTTTGCTTGAGTTAGTGATTTTGAATAGATTACTTTTCAGCAGTTGTATGATAAAGTGAATGATTGATGCACAATTTTAAGAGATCACATGGATTCCAAGAACACTTAGTGTTGCTTCTATGATGGCAAAAATGTCTATAGATTGCCTTATCCATACTTTCTATTTCTCTGTAGAATTTAGCATTGAATTAATTCCACTTGAACTGTCACTAATAGTCAAATGTCATCATGATGTTATTCGACACCGAAGACACAATCATCACATTTGAATACTTTCTCCTTTACTGCAAGATAGAAATAGTTTTGATAAATTAGAATTTGAATACAGTCATAACACTTTTGCTTTTGAAGTAGATTGAAGTTTATTCTTTGCAAAATAGAAATAGTTATGAGTTCTTTCTAAGAATAGAGTTCACTTGTCAAAATAGTTTTGATAGATTAGTTGTTTACTTGCTTACTTACTTGTTCACTCAGAGATAGATAGATAAAATAATTTAGAAACATATTACTTGTTGTTGTTTATTTAAAAAGAGATTGAATAGATTAACTAGCTTTGAGATAGATCCCTTGTATTTGCTTATTTAGAGATAGGTCAAACAGTCCATAGCTCATTGTTTAAAGTTACTTAGGGAAAATAGTTTATAATTCTAGATTTGCTTGAAGCTCATTAACTAGCGGTTTATTTACTTAGAATTTGTTGTTTAACTACATTTGAAAGGTCATCTCTTTAGAATGTAGAATTCTAAATTGGATAGAGTGTTGATCCCTAGGGTAGACCATCTCCTTAGCTAGACAATCATTTCATTAGAATTTCCACCTTGGCTCATACAGTGGCACAACTCTAAGTTTACTTACCCCGGGTTGACAATTTAATTGAGGGAACTAGTACATATAGAATATTCGTCAAAGACCAAAAAAACCATGCAAAAATAACAATATATGTGTAAAAAAAGAATGAAATAAACATTAAACACGAGGAAACTACTAATATCTCCACCATAACCAAATATTTATCAAATATTCTTCTACTCAATATTAAAAATAGTCTACATGCAACAAAGGAAAATGAGAATGATATAACGAGCCCATTATCTAATGAAGAAGATTGAGATAGTCCATGGATTTGTTTCATGTATCAATTATGATTTTCTCTCTAGATCCATTCTCAATGAGTTTTAGGTCCTTTGCGAACCATGCGTACGGCTATTTAGGCCATGGAGTTAAAAAAATTTGTCTTTCATAACAAAGATAATGGAGGGAGTTCATATGTAGTTACAAAGGAAAAGAGGAGCAAACCAAATTGGAAAAGAATAATATATGACTCAACATATCTATTTTACATTGCCTACCTATTCTTGTAAAACTACTATATTTTTGTTATCTATTAGATATTTTTTTTCCATTCTAAATAGCCATATTTTATTTTTTTAGCACCCATAAAGTGTTTTTTAAATGTCCATGTATTATTTATTTTTGAGCAGCCATATAACATTTCTAAATGTCCATGTATTTTTTTTTTAGCATAGATTTAGTGTCTCTAAATACCTATGTAGCCTATATGAGTACATGTTATGAATTAGGATTAATGTCTAGATCAATCATATTTATGTTGGAGTTTTAGATCAAGTGATCTGGATTTTATGAGCGTAACGGAATGAATACAAATCTGTACTATTAACATAGAGATACAATGAGCCCACAGGGGTGTGGTCTAGTGGCCAGGGGATGTATTGTTAAGGTGTTCGTGCTGCTAAGCAGGTCACGAGTTCAAACCTTGTCTTATCTTAGAGGGTCAAGCTTGTGGGTGATGTGGTTCTCCCTAGGGGTTATAAGGCACTCGACGAGATTGGACCCCATGTCACGCGATCTAGATACCGCCACCATTATTGATTCCCCTAGATACAAAAAAACAACATAGAGATACAATGAACAATAATAGAGATACGGTAAAACTTGGCTTCTATTCAATAAAGAAATATGATGAAACTGTAAAATGCAGACTGAAATAAGATTGCTAGAATGGTGACAACTTATCTCTGAGAAGAGATGTAATAGTTGCACTCATTCGCAAGAAGATGAGTACAATGAGTCTCCAAAGGCCTTTTTACATCAAATGTGAATGACAAAACCCTAGACATCCGAAAACCTAACCCTAGGAGATGAAGCACCAAAAGTCATGTGGGCCCCTTTGGCGTAAGTTGGAGTCTATCGGACTTCTAGACCTTTAGAATATACATTAAGTTTCATGTGATAAGCCTCATTTTAATTGAGAATAACTAATTTGATGTGTTTTTTATGATTATTCACAACAAAACTATGTACAAACAATATGTTTCAAGATGTTATTATTACAATCGAAAGTTAATGAACCCATGAAGAATGTTTTTAAGGTTAATCTTTTACAAAGAAGACTAGTTATATTAGTTAAATAGAACTTTATGTTTTTGTACCATCTGTTTGATATCAAATACAAAATGTTTTTCTTGTATGATTCAAAACTATATATCATTCTTAGTATTTCACCAAGAGATTTAACTCAAAATTTTACCATAAGTTCATTTACTTCAAGTTTGGGTTGTGGCGTCATCAAGTTCATTGTTTGTTATTATTCTAGTATACATGCTTGAGAATTGATTTCCTACACCATATTTTCATATATTAAAGAAAATAATACTGATAATAGAATAATCAACGTATTTGATAGAAATTAGGGATGAAATGGCATTGTGATACAATACTGAAGACTTACATTGGGAGATGGTGTTGAGGATGTTTGTGTGCACTACTTCAATGAAGCATTCTTCTAAATTTCTAAATCAAATAAGGCATTCTTGAAGGAATTTAGAAAAAGAAGAATTAGTCTAGAAAGATTTTGTTATTGTTAAAAAATTAGGTAGTATTGCAATGGTGATAACATTTATAGATTTACAAAGTAATAACATCCACAGATATAAAAGTCCATAAAGAGGTCATAGTGAATAGTTACACCCAATGTTAGAAAAGAAATTCCATTGAAACTTAGGTGATCCATAGATTCGAAGCAACCAAAAAAACACAAAGTCAAAATAAAATTTAAATTAATGTTAAAATAATTTGAAACATTAATTTACTTCATAAATTTTAGTATTAATAGAGTATACGATTTGTACTTAAGATTTCACGGAAATAAAGCATCTAAGATGGTATGCATTGGTATAGAAAAAAAACATTTTATAGATTTTTAAATGAAGCATCTAAAATGTTATGCATTGTACAAAGAAAACATTTTGTAAATTTTTAAGTAGAAAATTAGAAAAAAAATAAAAAATAGTAATAAAAATGATAACTAACCTATTCATATATTTAAAATATAATTTTTAATAAAATAATTAATTAATATGAGGACCAAACATCTTACAACCTAATTTTACTCATTATCTTTAGACCAATGTAGAGCACCACTCCTTTGGAATATTGTAATAACATGGGGTCATTCATACACCTTTAGCACAATCATAATTTTGTGGAATGTTTTCCTCCATAGTGGAGGACTACACACTAATGCATTAATGAAACGTTTGATTAGTTTTGTGAAATGCTTTCCTAGTGGAGTACGTACATACTAATGCATTAATGAAACGTTTGGTTGGGGAATTTAATCCTCTTATGGGCGGAGCGTTGAAGAAACTTTGGTGGAGATCTTACATAATTAGATTGCCTCCGCGTAACATTGATGATGGACAAGCACAAACCCAAGTTGATTTTAGACTTTGAAATAATTGGATATGATCATCGTTACATGAAAATAACACTTGATTGCATACCTTAGAGGTCCATCTTTATCAATTCCATTGTAAGCATGTTACAATGAAGATGCAATTTAATCCAACTTTCATTGTAGCATAATAGCTACACCACTTTGAAACTAATTAAGGAATGAATAATTTTCATATCGTTATTTTTCACATTATTTTATATTATTAATTATAAAGTAATTATGAGTGTTGAAATTGTTAAAATTAATGA
This sequence comes from Picea mariana, assembly GCA_032191745.1. Classification (NCBI taxonomy): domain Eukaryota; kingdom Viridiplantae; phylum Streptophyta; class Pinopsida; order Pinales; family Pinaceae; genus Picea; species Picea mariana. The sequence continues at coordinate 19,967 of JASDQU010205904.1, forward strand.
TTACTTTAGAGATTGGTTTGGATTTGTTAGATTGTATTGGTTTTGGAAGATCTTCTCCAACTATCAAATCTTATTTATGTGTGTGAGGGAAAACTTCATGTATAAATATGTGTTCGATTCATTAATAAAATATATATTGAGAATATATTTTTGTGTGAATATGTCTACTCTCCGTTTTTTCTAGTTTGGTATGAGATTTGATTCATCCCTAACTCTCTCACAATCCTCTGTACATAGGTTAGCTTAATAGAGTGTTATAATTCTTTGTTTAGTTAGTGTTTGTTTCTGTGTGTCTGTGTCTACATTTGTCATGTGAAAGAAGAGATCATTGTTGTTGAATTCAGTCTCGTTGGAAGTGACTAGTCTACGTCCAAAATGAGAGCCATCACTACAACAGATAGGGAGCCTGCCCCACATGAAAGGAGATCCATGTTATTGCAAATATGTACATTGCCCAAGTTTTCGTGTAGAAAAATATGTGTGGACATGAAGTGTTGGTAAAGGAAATAACTACCAACGAGTGAAATAAGCCATGTAGAGTTCTGACTTTGGACATGGCATTGAAATTCGTTGCCATTGTGGTTTCAATGTGCCAGTAAGCAAAGCGTGAGGAGATAAGTGTGCACTCTAATTTATCAACATGAGGACATTAGTCATCATGCATAGAGAAGGAGTTGCATAAAGGAGAGGAGTCAGTTTCCAGTCACATGGAACCGTTATCCATGGAAGAGATTTATTATTGGCTTGTTTGAACGCGTGGGCATGGAAGCATGGATTATATATGTTATATTTATTTTGTTTGTAAATTATATTACGAAGAACAAATTCATAGAACAAAGTAACATAATTTAAGTCAGTAGTTATTGGCATTCTTTAGTGCCAAAAGAACACATCAATGGTTTGAGTATGTATACAGTATGTTATAAGTTGGAGATTCTTGTTGTAATTTGGTGCTTCAGGAACAATGGTTACATGTTATATTTGTGTGTTTATGTGTACGTAAAATTGGTCAATACATTGCTCAATACATTCAGTATCTAGACTATTTTCCTAGATAAATGGTGAATACATCGGCAAGCCATGTACTTCGACAAATGGAAGCATGTCAATAGGATGATTCAGTATCGAGACTATTTTTCGGGGTAGTCAAGAATTGTTTATTCTACAAATACATCATTGATGGTCAGAAGCAATTGTATCTTAAATGGATCAAGTGGTAGCTTGAAGTTGATGGTTAAAAAAGAGCGTAGTCTATGAGATTTCAAAGTGGGTAGAAATGTTGATCAAAGTTCAAAAATATTTTAATGTGATTTCAATATTGTTATTTGTGATGTAAGCATTAAGGGAATGGGTTAGAATTAATGTTTACTTTAGAGATTGGTTTAGATTTGTTAGATATGGTTGGTTGTGAAATATCTTCTCCAACTATCATTCCATTTATGTGTGTAAGGAAAAACTTCTTGTATAAATATGTGTCTCTCCTTTTTTCTAAGTGAAAATAGTTAATGAATAAAGATAGTAATCAATTTAGTTTTTTTCATATTCAATTTTGATTTAGTAGATATTTGTTATTTTTCTAAATAAGAAATATTGTAAACATAATTAGAAATAGACTTAATAGACTCATGTTAAAGATATGCTTTGAATACAATAAAATCAATTGATACAATGGGGTTAATTTCATTTTATATTACTAGTTAGGTAGTTTTGTTAACATTATAATGTAGCATTCTAATTTATATATTGACTAATTAGTAGTTTATTAGTTACTTATATGAGATGACTTTATTACATCAAGTGAGCCTTATTCTCTAACATCCCTTCTTAAACTCAAAACTTAATTAAAAAATATTAGCTAAAACATTCTTCATATGCTTATTTTTTACAAACTCTTCTTGAACCAAGTAGGGATTCATCAAATTGTCTTGTAACCCTCATAAAGTTGTAGCTCCCAAATAAAATTCCTAAATTCTCAAATTCCACCTCCTTCCTCTCAAATTAAATTATCAATTAGCAATCGACAAACATGTCTTTATAACCTCATTATTGAGAAATAAACTACTTAACAACAATCTATATTGATAATCACCTACACCTAATCCCTTCATTTTCCACAAAGTGTGAGCTTTTTTAACCATGAAAATGACATCTATTTTAATTGTACTTTGTTATAATCAAGTTTATGGATAAAATCTTCTCTAATACAAATATAAAGTATCTCTCTATTGCTATTATATTAGTTTCTATAGATAAAATTTATAATTGTTTGTGCTGGCTTTGTTTGAAATTGATGACAATTTTTTCTCTTCTCATAAAATCACAATGAAAATATTTTTCTTCTAACTTCTTACATCTTATATTTTTCTTCTAACTTCTTACATCTTACATTGTAAAATATTTTTTCTCGCATCTTACATATGTAAAGAATAGATTTTGTATTCATTGAGTTGAAAAAATTCTTATGTAAATATATATGATATTTTGTGTTCATACCCCTCTTCTTCAAAGAATTATATATATACTTTGTCTAAAATGATGTGTATATCTATCATCTTTGTTTCTTTGATAATTAAAATTCTTTTTTTATTGCTCATAAATTTAGAATTTAATTAAATATAATTAAATAATGAATCTCATATTATTGGAATTTTAATTTGTATTGGTGTACGTGACAACTCTTTCCGTTTGTTGAATAACGTTTTCATTAAATAAAATCAACTCATTTCATCTTTTATAGATTGAGTTTCTTCATAACAGAATACAAACTTTTATATTTCTTTCTTCCCATCCGTCTTTTTCTAATGTTATCTACTTTAATTACTATTCTGGAATCCTTACCATTTTGATACCAAGTTGTCTTTATAAATACACAAGAAATAAATATTATAAATATGATTAAAACATATTTAATAAAATATATTGATACAATAACCTCCATCCTCTTTTATGTCATTGTTTAGGTAGTTGTGTCACAGGTACAATGTAACTTCCTAAATAATATTAAACAATTATTTTATTAATTACTTATATGAAAATAATTTTATTACATCAAATTAGCTTTATACTTTAATAATAATGTCATGAGTGAATAAGTGCAATATTCAATTCTAAAGCTAGTTACTTTTAACTAATGAAAAAAACAATCAATTTCAAAGCTAACTACCATTAATGAAAAAGGGTGTACTGAATTCCAAAGCTAGCTGCCTTATATGATAATGCGAGTCACTTTAGTTACACTTTGATAAGGGAGATTATTGTTTTGATGAGGTTGGTGGTCAATTCTAGATTAGTTCTACACTTAACCAAAGTGACTTGGTAATGTTAAATTCCCAAGTAATAGCTAATTTTGATGTTAGGGGACTATTCGTTGTATTAATATTCAAATTAGCCTTATACTCTAATAAGGTCATGAGTGGATAAGTGTAATATTCAATTCTAGAGTTAGTTACCTTTAACCAGTGAGGAAAACAATCAATTTCAAAGCTAACTATCATTAATGAAAGAGGGTGTACTGAATTCCAAAGCTAGCTACCCCACTAAAGTGGAGATGACTAAATATATATGATAATGCCAGTCACTTTAGTTACACTTTGATAAGGGAGATTATTGTTTTGATGAGGTTGCTAGTCAATTCTAGGTTAGTTTTACATTTAACCAAAGTGACTTGGTAATATTAAATTCTCAAGTGATAGCTAATTGTGATGCTAGGGGACTATTCGTTCTATTAATATTTTGTGAATTCTTATGGTAGCTAGAATTAACCAAGGTGACTTGGTAATTTTAAATTTCTAAGATAGCTACACACAATTATAGGGATAAGTTATGCCTGCACGGGTGTAAACCGATTGGCAAGTGTCGTGTAAATGAAAGGAAATATGTAAAAAGAGGTCTCAAGGTCGATTCTCACCCCGATTTACTCGGAGGGCGTGCTTGCAGGTTCTGTGTTTCTCCCTAGGGGTTATAAGGCAGCCAATAGGATTCGACCCCGTGTCACGCGAGTACGATACTGTCGTTGTTACTGATTCCCCTAGTTACAAAAAAAAAAACTATAGGGATAAGTTATAGTTAATTCTCAAACTAATTATTTTAAAACGGGTGACTATCCATTGGATCATTGGATTAAGGTGATTATGAATTTTCAAGGTAGTGAAACTATTTATTGGATGAAGGTAGCAATTAATTCCTATGATATCTATACTTAAGAAGGGTTTCTATCCATTGGATGATGGTGATATTCAATTTCCACACTATCTATAGATGGATACCATTAATAAAGATGGTTATTATTTGGTTGTGTATGGCTGTCAATTCCTATGGTAACTACTCTTAATGACAATGATTATTGATTCAATGTGGGTGACAGTTATATTCTTACACAAACAACTATTGTTAAAATCTTAGGTTGATATCCCTTAATGAGGATGAGTGTCAGTTTATGAGGGTGTTAGTCCATTCTTAAAAGTAGTTATCATTAGCTATCATTAATGAAAGAGACTAATATTGGATAAGGGTGATTATAATAAATTTATATGCCAATTATAGTTAATGTAGATGGTTATTATTGGAAAAGTTTGCTAGTAAATTTTTGGGTTTCCTATTCCTACTGAAAATAACCATTATTTGGATGAGGATGGTATTTAATTCCAACATTGTTTCTTATTAATATCTTATTAATAAGGATGACTATCATGGTATGAGAATGGTAATCAATTCTTAGGCTAGTTAAGAGTGATTTCTATTTGGATGAAGATATTATTGAATACTTTTTAGAACCTTAAACTTATATAGTGAGTTTTAGGTTTAATATACAAGTGTTAACCATTTTCACTGAGTTTAAATAACTAATTATAACTATGATCATACATATTAGTTTCTATAAAATATACATTTTTCCCAACAACATTTATATTATTGATTATAGATGTGTTTATAAGAATTATATGTTTCCTTGGTAAACACAATTTGAATCCCTTTTAGATTTAAAGTATTTTATTCATGTCTCCACTTCCATTCACTATTGTTAAAGAAAACATAGATTTGAATAAGGATCACGATCAAATTACTACATAAATATGGTTATGGTTTGAAATTGAATATGAAAAAATTTATTCATAAAACCTAGGACCTTAATAAAGGTTTCACTTCTATTTACATCACCATTGTTATTGTAAAAGAGGAAAAAGCTTTGGAGAAGGTTTATATTTAATTGCTAGGTAAACATGGTTATGGTTTGAAATTGAATTTGGAATATTGTTTAATGAAATTTAAAATTGTAATAAAAGTTTCATGGATATTTAAGTTTTTAAATAATTTGAGAACAACTTTGTAATAGAAAATGTGGTGATTTCTAAAGTTAGTTATTTTTATTATTGAATGAAGAAAATTTTATTTTAAAAAAATATGGTAAGTTAATTATTTTTAACTCAATTTTCAAATTAACTATTTATAACTTTGTTTTGAGAAAATGTGACAAGTTAATTATTTTTAATTCAATTTTCAATTTAACTATTATAAGAAAAATAAATTTTGTTATTTTCAATAAAAAATAATTTAGTTTTGAGAAAATGTGATGGGATTTTTATTCTTAACTCAATTTTATTACTATTAAAATAAATAATTTTAAATTAAAAAAAAATAATCAATTAATTATTTTTAATTCAATTTCTAAATTAGTTATTATTAATAAAAAAATATTTAATTTAAACAAAAATGAAAAAACACCATACATTAAGTTATAAGTTAGTTTCCAAACTAATTATTCTTAACAAAAAAAATTATATAAATATAATTTATTAATAAAACAAAAATATTAATAACATAAATTCTTTCCAAAAACTTAAATGAAAATGTTATCTTTTAGTAATGATAGGATATTTTTGTGTAGTTTAAACTTTTTGAGTTTTGTTTTTTATTTAAAATATTATCTCTTAAATTTTGATAGAAATCTAGTGAGAAATTGTTGGATTTGGAGATTTGAATGGTTAAGTTAGAAATATAGTGTTCTTTAAGAGCATGCTGAATTTATTTATATATTCATAAATACAATTTGAACAACAAAAAGTTATCATTTTTTTCAAATTCATATCACAGGATTCCAACCAAAAATATCAAAACATAAAACATTTAGACAAAACCTTTTTAAATTAATTTCTTGTTTATAATTATTTATAAAATTAATCTTAATTATACTTTCATCCTTTCTTATATTTTTAATGGTTCACAAATATTTATTATATTTTCAATTTTAATAGTTTTCAATGAATATCATTTTTACTTTATGTTTACTTTAATCTTTAAATATTTTAACTTTTTGATTTATCTGTGTTTATAATTATTTATAAAATTAATATAAGTTATAATCTGGTTTTTTTATTAAAGTGTTATGATTAACAAATATCTATTAAATATTCAATTTTAATAAATTTTCAATGACTTTTTTTTTTTAATTTTACCATTATCCTCACTGGGTGGCCATTATTTGAATCTTTTAAATCCTTTTA
>JASDQU010205905.1:0-37944 GCA_032191745.1 Picea mariana
AAATTATTTTTAAGTCAAACCAAAATCTAAAATTTTGCAGCTAGAAGACTCAACAATGAATTGAGGAATCTATCAATAGCCATGCTATTCACCATAAAACCTGACCAAAATGACGGTGCTATTTTGGGAGTTAACACACACCATGCTCATCAACAATGTATCCTAGTTACTGGACCCTATCCATGTCGAAGGAGCATTTTTCCAAGTTGGCATATAGCTTGTGTTGTCGCAAAGTGTGCATAACATGTTGAATATGTTGCAAGTGTTCCACCCAATTCTTGTTGTAGATGAGAATGTCATCCATATACACCACTACAAAATAATTGGTGAAAGGACACAAAATATCGTTCATCAACATCATGAAATTTGTTGGGGCATTTGTCAAACCAAAGGGCATGACCAACCATTCAAAAATACATTCTTTTTACTTGAAAGTAGTCTTCCATACATCTTGTTTCTCTATTGGGACTTGATGGTATCCAAAATTCAGATCAATCTTACTGAAGTATTTGTCCCCCTTGAGCTGATCAAGGAGATCGTTGATTCAAGGAATTAGGTATCAGTTCCTGACTGTGATTTTATTTAGGGCTCGATAATCAATGTAGAGTCGCCAGGTCCCATCTTTCTTTTGCACACGCACAATTGGGCTTCCAAACGGTGATGAGATGGGTTGGATATGCCCCTTTTGGAGCAGTTCTTGGATCTAACACTTGATCTCCTCATTTTCTAACAGAGAGTGGCGATAGACTGGCCCATTGGGAGCAGTACACTGAGGGTCATATCGATGGAATGATTGACCTGATAGTGCATAGGTACCCTAATAGGTGAGGAGAATATGTCTTTGTATTCTTCCATGACCTTATCCACTTGCTTTTGCTGCGTGGAGAGGTCGGCCGCAGAGGCCATGGATGTGGCTGCAATCTTTTGTGCACTCTGAGTGTGAATAATGAAGAAGACAATATTATTGGTTGGAGAGATGGCCTTCCTAAATTGCTTGGCAGAGATTAAGAAAATGGCACTAGGTGGGACTACCTTGCGTATCCTGTACAATTTCCTGTCCAAAGTAATAATAAAACTGTGAGGCCTAGACTCATATACGACATGGAGTTTCCATAAATAAGGATGGCCCAAAATAACATCACAAAATTCAAGGGGAGAAACATCACACAATACCTCATCTTTGAAGGGATTTATATCGTAGGACATGAGACACTCATGGCTAATGTGAAGATCGCTTCTTTTGCAGAGCCATTCGATGGTGTATGGATGTAGGTGCGACGTTGTTGGCAGCGCTAATCACTTGACGACCTCCAATGATATGAGGTTCTTCTGAATACCTATATCAATAATGAAGTGCAGTGGGGTTCTTTTTACCCACATCTGTGAATGAAAGAGGTGCTCCCCTTCCTTTGGTTCATCAGGTTCACCGAGATGGATCTTTTTGGTAGCAACGGTGGAACTAAGTTCTGCTTCAATGATATGTCTCCCCTTTTCTGGTTCCGACTCACAGTCAAAACCCACATCTAATTCATAAGATTTCACCTAAGTCATCAATGACTGCTTTGAGTGACAATCATCAATGTTATGCCAGGGGATCTTATGGAAGTCGCACCACTTCTCGATATCTTTATTTGTCTTTACATTGTCCTTCTTTTTTTCTGCCTTAGAATGGTTGTCCTGAGACTATACAATTTTCTATTCCCTTTGTTCTGTGGGTTGGGGATGCCCTTTCCCTACTTCTGCTGTGAGGGGTTCCCAGACCCAAACTGTCGTGTCTTTTATTTAAGCTTCTACTCGATTTTGACGACATATCAATAGGTTGCACCCAAGGAGGAGATGTCCAGAAACCCCATTTCTTCCTGGATGTATCTATGCATACCACCATGGTACTTGAGCACCAAATGTCTCTCAGAATATTTGATACCCAGCTTGGTGCGCAAGGTATGGAAGATATATGTGAACTCTAGCATTGCTTGGTCCCTTTCCTTCCGCAGTGTGGTCCTTTTTGTATACAGGTCATCATAACTTCCTATTGGGTAGTATTGTTCTTTAATAACATCCTTGAAGGACTCCCAAGTGAGTGTGACTATAAATAATGAGGTTTTCCCTATTTCCTTTTGCTCACATAACGTCTCCCACCAATTGTTGACACGAGGAATGACTTTGAGAAGTGCAAAAGTAATCTTTTCTCTATTCGAAAAGTTATGGATAGAAAAATACCCTTTTAGAAGATTCACCATTTGTCTACAACATATGCATCTATCTGGCCTTCAAATATAGGAATATAAAAGTTGAATTCTACCTTGAAGGGAGAGGCGCATCCGCTTGAGGAAGATGCATCGCCTATTGGTAGTCGTCGAAGGATTTGTGCAAAATTATCCATCATCTCGTTCCTCTATTGCACAAGGGATTCCTCGAGAAACAATTTGAAAGGATATCTTGTCTCATCATATTTCTCTTCTCTCACCATGGAATGTCTCTCTTGGGCATGCGAGATCTCTTGTCCTCAAGAGAAACAAGCTCGAGACCCAATTCTTTGTACCCTGACCTCATTGGGGACATGCACTAAGAACGACATGGATCAAACCGCTATGATACCACTGATCCATATTTTATGAGTAGAACAAAATGAACAAAACTTATTATTATTATTAACACAGAGATACAATGAACAATAATAAAGATAAAGTAAAACTAGCTTCTATTAAATAAAGAAATATGTTGAAATTGTGAAATGCATACTGAAAACAAGCTTGCTAGAATGGTGGTGGCTTATCTCTGAGAAGAGATGTGACGATTGTGCTCATTTGAAAGAAGTTGAGTGCAATGAGGCCTTGAAATCCTTTTTAAAATAAACATGAATGCCAAAACCCTAGACATCCAAAAACCTAATCCTAGGAGATGAAGCGCCAAAAGTCATGTGGGCCCCCTTGGGGTAAGTTGGTACATCAACTTCCCGGGGTCGTAACTTTTGCATACAATCTTCGTTTTAGGCGCACGATAGCCCATTGGAAAGGATTATCCAAGGAATATACATTATGCTATCAAACTCTAAGTCCACTAATAAGTTGACTATGCCGAGCCCTAAAAACGTTATTTAGGGCCTCAAAATGGCCCCGAAAGTATAGGACCCAAAAACTAGAAAAAAATTGCCAAACCAAATAACTTCCAAGATGAGCCAGTTGGAATATGTGGGTGGCCACCGATATCCACTTAGATAAATCCTCCCCCCTTAGGAAGAAATGGTCTCCATTTCTTTGAGTTCATCCATCAGATGAGGAAATTTTTGTTGAATTTGGCCTCGGGTGAGCCATTTGCCTTGGTGCAAGAGTTGCCTTGTTTTGACAACTTGATAAAGTTGGATCCTTTGTTGGAGAGTTCCATTGACCTGTGTGTCCATGATCTGATCATTGGATTCCTTTTCCATGTAGTCAGGGTTGAACTTTGTTGGTTTCATTTTTTCTGCAATCTTTGAGGTGTCTAATAATGGTGGAAAATATGGCCGAAGGAGATCCACATTGAACACTGTGTGCAAGCCAAGGGAGGGGGGAATGTTGAGATCAAAATAATTGTCACCCACGACCTTGGTGATGGTTTAAGGTCCATAGTGGAGTGGAAAAATCTTCTGATGGGGCCATGTAAGGCATTGTTTCTACAAGTGAAACCAAACTTTGTCACCCACCTGAAACTTGTGTGGCACCCGATGTTCATCATGAAGCTGCTTCTACTTGGCATTGGACTTCTATAAAATATCATGAACCTATTGGAGAGTGTGTTGGATCCGCTCAATGAATTGAGTGGCTTTGTTAGCTTCATTTTGAGCACGGGATGAGTTTTCCTGGGTGGTCGCAAGGGGTAGTGCAACATCCATGGGACCTAATGTATGAAATCATAACCCCACCTGAAAGGGGCTATGGATGGTTGAGTTATGTATGGATCTGTTGTATTTGTGTTGAACATATGGAAGACTCTCATCCCATATGTGGGAGTGCTTGGAATTGTACATGCGTTGGATATGCACGATCATCTGATTGATGACCTCAGTTTGGCCATCTATCTGGGGGTGGAAGATAATGTATTTGGTGAGCTTGGTGTCCAACAGTGACTAGATGCTTGACCAAAATGTGCTGAGGAATCGACTGTCTTGATATGAGATAATGGTTTTTGGTATCCCAAAATGTACCCACACTTGTTCAAATAAGAGGTTGGTAGTGGCCTCCACTGTGATGGTCTTCTTGCAGGTGACCATAATCTTCATCTTGAAAAAATGATTAACAACCACAAAAACACAGTGATTTCCCCGCTTGGTGGACGAAAGGATCGACATTTAGTCCATTGATATGGATTCCCAGAGCATGTTAGGAGTAGGAAGAGGGGTGTACATGCCTTGTTTCTTAGTGGCCGGTTTGGAAATAACACAGGCAATGCAGGACATGATATACTTGCTTACATATTGTCGAAGTTTTGACCAGTAGAAAAGACGGTGGCAATGCTGCAACAAAAATTTTACTCCGTCGAAGTGTTGTTGCAGCACTGCCATTGTCTTTTCTACGCTGAAGTGTCTCGCCACCCGAACTTAGTGGGATTCCAAAATTAGCTTCGCTTTCTCACTTTATGGAATGAAGAGATGGACCAGATGGCACAATAGCCTGTCCTGAAGATGGAAATTAGTGACAGTTGTGTTTGAGCCCAACATCTGGTAGGAGGTGGATAAGTCAAGATATTTCTCATAGAGTTGGGGCCATCCAGAGGTCTTGTGGCTGCAAGAGTCTAGCACCATGGTGAGTGTCGTGACTGGAGGTTGGTTGAGGAAATTAACGATGCGGTTGGTACTTCCTGTCTTATACTTGATGTTGAGGTGGAACTACTGCAAGTATGTGGACCACTTTTGATGGTGGTCATTATGCAATTTTCCCTGTGTTTGCATGAACTACAACATATTACAATTAGTGTGGATGATTATCTCCTTCCCGAGAATGTAATGCCTCCACTAGAGACAAACTTGCACAATGGAGTACATTTATTTTTCGTAAGTAGGGTACTTACAGATGACATCTGATAGTGTCTTGCTATGATATGCCATAGGGTGGATGTGTTGAGTGAAAACTGCATGCACAACATAGTAATAAGCATTTGTCTCGATCTCAAAAGGTTGTTACAGGCCTGGTAATGAAAGAACTGGTACTGAGCACAAACGCTTCTTCAAATCATCGAACACTTGTTGTTGAGACAATCCCCACAAAAAATTTTCCTTTCCACCACCCCTGATTACTTGGATGAGGGCCCATGCAATATGAGAGAATCCCAATGCAAACCTGTGATAGAAATTGGCAAGGCCTAAGAAGCTTCGAAGATCAGTGAGTGTGGTTGGGGCTGGCCAGTCATGAATGAACTGGATCTTGGATGGATCCACATGCACACCATGCTCATAAACAATGTAGCCTAGGTACTGGACCATGTCCATTCCAAAGGAGCATTTTTCCAAGTTGGCATATAGTTTGTGTTGTCGTAGAGTGTGCAAAACTCGTTGAATATAATGCAAGTGTTCAGCCCAAGTCTTGTTGTAGATGAGGATGTCATCCAAATACACCACTATAAAATAATTGGTGAAAAGTCATAAGATAACATCCATCATCCTCATGAAAGTTGTTGAGGAATTTGTCAAACCAAAAGGCATGACCATCCATTAAAAAAGACCTTATTTTGAATTGAAGGCAGTCTTCCATACATCTGTCTGCTCAATTGGGACTTGATGGTAGCCAAACATTAGATCAATCTTACTGAAGTATTTCCCCCCCTTGAGTTGATCAAGAAGATCGTCAATTCAGGGAATCAAGTACCAGTTCCTGACTCTGATTTTATTTAGGGCCTGATATTCAATGCATAGTCGCCAAGTCCTATCTTTCTTCTCCACAAGCACAATTGGGATTCCACAAGGTGATGAGATGGGTCAGATGTGCCCCTTTTGGAGCAGTTATTGGATATGACACTTGATCTCCTTATTTTCTAACAGAGACCGAAAATACACTGGCCCATTGGATAGGTGCGTCGGGGGTCAAATCGATGGAATGCTTGACCTGAGAATGCAAAGGTACCCCAGTAGGTGAGGAGAATATGTATTTTTATTCTTCCATGACCTTATCAACTTGCTTCTTCTACATGGAGAGGTTGGTCTCTTAGGCCATGGATGTGGTTGCAATATGTTTCTCACTCTGAGAGTGAATCACGAAGAAGACAAAATTCCTAGTCTAAGAGATGACCTTTCTGCATTTATTGGCAAAGATCAATGAAATGGCACTAGGTGTGACTACCTCAGGTATCCTGTACAATTTCCTTTCCAAAGTAATAATAACACTGTGAGGCCTAGACTCATATACAACGTGACGTTTCCATAAATAAGGTTAGCCCAAAATAACATCACAAACTTCAAGGGGAGAAACATCACACAATACCTCATCTTTGAAGGGCTTGATGTCGTAAGACACGCGACACTGTTGGCTGATGCGAAGATCGCTTCCTTGGCGGAGCCATCTGATGGTGTAGGGATGCAAGTGTGGCATTGTCCCTAGGGCCAACCACTCGATGACCTCTACTGAGATGAGGTTTTTCTGGCTACCACTATCAACGATGAAGTGCAGAAGGGTGCCTTTCACCCACATCTGTGAATGAAATAGGCGCTCTCCTTCCTCTGTCTCACCAGGTTCACCGGATTGGATCTTGGTGGTAGCAACGATGGAATTGGGTTCCATGTCAATGATATGTCTCCCTTTTTTTGGCTTTGACTCAGAGTTAGAACCCACATCTAATTCATAGGCTTTCACCTCAGCTAAGAATGATTGCTTTGAGTGACCATCAACAGTGTTATGCCAGGGACTCTTATGGAAGTCACACCACTTCCCGATATTTTTCTTCGTATTTCCATTGTCCTTCTTTGTTTGCAGCTTATAATGGTTTCCCTGAGGATGTCCATATTTTATCTACCATTTTTATGCAGGTTGGGGCTTCCCTTTACTTGCTTCTGTTGTGAGGTGTTCCCAGACCCAAATTGCCGCATCTTTTGTTTAAGCTTTTTCTCGATTTTAACAACATATCGATAGGTTGCGCCCAATGATAAGATGTACAGAAACTCCATTTATGCATGGATGTATCTATGTAGACCACCGCGGTACTTGAGCACTAGATTTCGCTTAGAATATTTGATACCCAACTTGGTGCACAAGTTACGGAAGATATTTTTGAACTCTAGCACTGCTTGGTCCCTTTCCTGCCGCAATGTGGTCCATATTTTATATAGATCATCATAAATTCCAACGGGGTAGTATTGTTCATTAATATCACCCATGAAGGAATCCCATGTGAGTGCGACTGTAAATAATGAGGGTTCCTTTATTTCCTTTTTCTCACATAAAGTCTCCCACTAATCTTTGACATGTGGGACGACTTTGAGAAGTGAAAAAGTAATATTTTCTCTATTCTAAAAGTTATTGACAGAAAAATACCCTTCTAGCAGATTCAACCATTTGTCTACAACATCTGCGTCTATCTGGTCTTAAAATTTAGGAATATCAAAGTTGATGTGTACCTTGAAGGGGTAGGTGCCTCCGCTCGAGGAATATGCATCACTTGTTGGTAGTCATTGAAGGATTTTCACAAAATTATCCATCATCTCGTTCCTCTTTGATGTGGGGGATTTCTCGAGCAACAATTTGAAAGGATATCATGTCCCATTGTATTTCTCTTATCCTGCCATGGAAGGTAACTTGGGTGTGTGAGAGCTCTTTTCCTCAATATAAACAAGCTCGATACCCAACTCTCTGTACCTTGACCTCATCGGGGACATGCACTAAGAACGATAAGGAGCAGACCACTCTGATACCACTAATCCATATTTTATGAGCAGAACGAATGAACACATATTATTATTATTAACACAGAGACACAATGAACAATAATAGAGATACAATAAAACTGAATTCTATTCAATAAAAAAATATGTTGAAACTATAAAATGTAGACTGAAAACAAGCTTGCTAGAATGGTGGCGGCTTGTCTCTGAGAAGAGATGTGATGACTGTGCTCATTCGCAAGAAGCTGAGTACAATGAGGATTTGAAATAATTTTTACAATAAACATGAATTCCAAAACCCTAGACATCCAAAAACCTAACCCTGGAGATGAAGCGCCAAAAGTCATGTGGGCCCTGTTGGGGTAAGTTGGTACATCAACTTCCTCGGGTCGTAACTTTTGCATACGATCTTTGTTTTAGGCGCACAATAGCTCGTTGGCAAGGTATATCTCAAGACTACACATTATGCCATCAAACTTTGACCCCAAGGACAATTCAATTGTGGCGAGCCCTAAAAATGTTGTTTAGGGCCTCAAAATGGCCCCGAAAGTTCGGGACCTAAAAAATCGAAAAAAACTACCAAACTGAAAAAAATGCCAAGATGAGCCAGTTGGAATAGGTGGGTGGCCACCGATATCCACCTAGATCATATAACTATGAGCCAAACAAAGTCAACATTGTGAACAAGTTTCAATGGATTTTTTTTACAGGTCTACACAATTTCGAAGGAAATAATGTCATCATGGTAGTGGTGGATATGCACATTTTTACTCTCTTTCTCATCCTTTTAAAGCAAGTACACTAGTTACAAAATTCATGCAAATATTTCATAAGCTGAATGTAATCCCCAAGATTATTGCAAGTGTTAGTGATCCAATTTTCACTAGTAATCTTTGGACTGCATTATTTTCTTGTTTGGGTACTCAATTGGCTCACATCTCCTCTTACCATCCTCAATCTCATGGGAAAATCAAGATTGTGAATAAATGTCTAGATGGGTATATTCGTTGCTTTGCATATGATAGACAGACATATTGAGTCAAGTGGTTTCCTTTGGCATAATGGTAGTACAAAATGTCCTTCCATAATTCCTCAAATATGTCCCCATTTATGGAACTTTATGGATATCATCCTCCATCCATCACATTACACTCAATATGGAAAGTGAATATTTAAGCAGTGGAGGGCCACATAGAGAACCAATAAGAGGTTCTCCAACTATTGAAGGACAACTTGGCTATAGAACAAAATAGGATGAAACAAGTAGATCAACATCGTAGTAAAAGGGAATTTGGAGTGGGAGATTGTAATGTACCCAACCACCCATAGGTCGGGCTATGCTACTTCAAGCTCGCTTCTGAACTGATTTTGAATTCTGATACATTTTTAATTAATAAAGATGCATGAAATATTCACATGCATAGATCAAGATTCATGCTACAACAAAAAAGAAATGAACCATCTTTCATGCATAACAATAACCAGCAAGCATGCATGATATATATACAAATTTCATAAATAAATAAATACACAACGGAAATAAATATACAGGTAAATGAAACCATGACAGAGAGCACATATCTCTAATGACACAAATCACCAACTAGTTGCAAACCAAGTATGTTCCACCCAACCACAAACACTATTGTTCCAAGTCCCAACAACAATGTCACCCCCGAGCTAGGGCTATGAATCCACAAGGGTGGTTCCGGAGTGTCACTCAACTTACCAAACTAGTGAGCACTCAATCTCACAGAGGCTTCTCAGCACACACAACAATCTAAAGTACACCAACTCTCTTCTACCCAGCTTGTACAACCCAAGAGAATGGACCCCCTTCTCTACTTCGCAGTCCCTCAGGTTGTCCACCTCCTTCTAGGGCTCCAGTTCTTTTGGTCAAGAATCTCCATGCTGGGACTCTCAGGATTTGCAATTTTGAAAAAAATTAACATATGCTAATGCATCTTAGACATCTAGTCATTAATTCATGGTTGGAATACATCAACAATCATTACTTCCAACCAAACCATGACTCCTCTCCACAATTCGTTTTTCCTTCCCAAGCCAAAACATGAAGAGAGAACGAAGAGTGGGTGAAAGAGTGAATGAATGAATGAATCTGTGAACGAGTGCATGAACCCCCAAACAGACCAAGGATGAGTTTATATAATTTTTGGAATTAGAGAACCACATGGCCTTCCCCCAAGAAGCTCATGTAACTAATATTCTCCATTAAAACAAAAATGGGTAAATAAAATATAAAATAAACACTTATCTCCTCAAGGACCCTTTCTTATGGAATCATAACCCCCTATAACTCTTTTCCTTGTCTGTCTAGTAGACAATGATGTATTTATTATTAATAAAGATCAAAACATTACACTTCCTAGGCACACTGGCCTCTTTTAATTGTTTAGGCACTCTGGCCTTTTATAGATTAACAAAATACATTACTTAATAAGGGTCTCAAAAATTGGGGTATTACATGGATTGAGTATTTATGAGGCTACAAACATACAAACATATGTCCCTCAAGCAACAAAAGAAGGGAAATAAATTAGCACCCAAGTACTATGGTCCCTATAAGGTGTCGTGGAGGATTGAAAGTATGACTTACAAATTGGAGTTTACTCCACCTTCATGTGTACATACAATATTCCATGTTTCTTTATTAAGGAATATAATTGGTGACACGATCCTAGTTCAAACTATTTTACCAAAGATGAATGAAGAAGAGAAAATCATACTAGAACCAGAAACAATCCTTGAAACAAGGATCACACAAATACAAAATAAAACAATTACTAAGAACCTCATCAAGTGGAAGAACCCACCAATATAAGAGTAAACATGGGAAGATGAGTTCTTCATTTAGAAACATCCACATCCAACCTAGTGGTTCAATATGCAATTGATAAAAACCTCAATTTTTTGTGAATACCTCTCTATATCTCTATTTTTGAAGTTATTTTTCTATAGGCTAAAGAATTCATTTCTTGATGAAAATATAGACATAGATAGAGCTCTCTATGCATATTACAAATATATAGTTTTTTTCTTAATTTATATTGTTTACTATTTTTAATCTATTTTTGTCTTCGCATTTATCAAAATCCTAGAATACATACCTCTCTTATTTCTACTATAAATTTTTGTCGGCCTAACCATTTATAAAATGAATTATATTCCTCACTAGAGGAGATTAATATCTACAATTTGAAAAAAAAATAAAAAAATATTTTTATGATGTTAAGACCCTCTTAGCTTGCACAAACAAAAGACGTTGTAATTTCAAGGATATATTGACTTTCATAATTAAAAAAATATAAAATTAATATTATAAATTTCCAAAAAATACACCGCATTAGAACAATGGGTTCTATACATTTATACAAGTTTTTGGAATGAAATTCCATTGTTAAGGTACTCAACATCTACATGATCAAAGACATATGCCTTATATTTTGCTGGAAAAAATAAAATACCACTGTTAGAAAAAATTAAATTTAACATAGTTATTCACAATTTCTATGAATAAAAGTTGTATATTCGGAAATCTAATTCAATTTCCTACTTTTCATATTCTTACACCATATTCAAATTCATTGTAAACGTTCCTTGAATAATCCCTCCAAGTTAACATATTGTTGTTTTTCCATGTTTTCATTGCCACTAACGTCATGAGAGACCATCATTAGCTTGCACTCACCCCTCTTCCAATCTTCTTAGCAATTCCTTTCTCAATCATTTTTCTTTTTCCATTCTTGTTAGCAATTTCCTCTTATATTCTTCTTCAACAATTTTCTCTTCCATTCTTCTTAGCAATTTCCTAATCCACTCTTTTTTATTCTTTCATTCTTCTATATCAATTTCCTCTTCCATTATTTTTTTCTCTCATGCTTGTTTTCTTTTATATTTAATTGAGATATCTCTTTGTAGTGATATAATTGTTTATGTTTTTTTGTTCCTCATTAAACAATCTATTTTTCCTTGTTCAATTCCATTAGTAGGCTCTCTCTCTCTCAAAAAAAGGCGCACTCTCTCCTTTTAGGTGTTCTCTCATAGCATACTCTCTCTTAAGACATGTTATCCCATTAAGATGCACTCTTTTAGGGTGTTATGTGTTTGCAATACCAATGTTGTACACAATATGGGGATTTCAATTAAAAAATATTTTGAGGGTTCAATATGATTCTCTTAACATTGGTTCCCATCCACTTGATTATAACAAAGTATGATAAATGTTTCCACAACATTGTTGGGCATGCTATTTATCCAATACATTTTCTTAATACAACAAACTATTTACTGAAAATCCTTTGAGTAAATCCTTATCACCCAAGTCTTTATCAGTGGCTATGCTCGTTTACTTAAAATCATCTAACTCACAATTGCCCACAATCATTTACATGCCATTTCTCAAGGGCATAACCATATTTCCTTCTATTCATAACAACAAAGCATACTTGCTCATTTATTCTTTCAACAAATTACACTAGATTTTCCTGAGGATATGGAACACATCCTCCTCAAGCTATTATTCCATCAATACAATCAAACCCTCCAACCTAGGGTCAACCATGCATCCATGCCATTACTTAAATCTGGAAAGTACACATCTTTCCTCATAGCCTACTTGTTTAGGAAATTATATCATACTTTTTAAGCATATATATATATACACTAGGTGTGTGCACCACTTGCACCTTTTTACATCATTCGTTCACATTTATTTAACATCATCCTATTTTGATGAGAGCCTACAGTCATTTACATGACCAATCTCACCAATAAAATCATAATTATGCTACCCTGTTTATATGATAGCAACCAACAAGAAACCAACTTTTGCCCTTCTGCTACCAAAGCATTCCACCATTTAGAGAACAGTAACTAGGTAATTACCACATTACCTAAGGCAATAAGATAATAATTCTAGTCTCTCTTCATGCCTCAAACCATTCTTGGTTAACATACCTTTACCAAGGAAATCTTTTTTTGGATTTCCTCTCACTGTTACTTGAGTATACTAAGCCATACCCATATGGCTATCATCCACCTCTGGATGTTAATCTAACCCATTGGTCATCTGAAAATGACCAAGCATTCTCTTTACCATATTCAAGATCAACATTTCAGTAACCATTATACCTTATCATCATAAGGTAGTATGCAATCAATATCATCAACATTTCATTTATGTTGTTAACATTCTTGTTGATATCAGGTCATCATCAACCAAAATATCCCATCAACACTCCATATTCTTACAACCAACCACAAGTTATAATAAGTCTATTTGCATGTTACATACATGCTTACTCATTATCATATGCATTACAACATATCCACATCTTGTATTTTCATGCATACACAGGTACTCAAGTCAATAGGCATATACATTTTCTTTAGTACAACCATGAGCTCATAAATTGGCTCATATGTTCAAGTCATTTCACCTCTTTTAGGAGGACTAGCAACAATCCAAAGGACTCTTTCTTCTTTTGCTTGATCAAATTATCTCAACAACAAGTTTCATTCATTATAGATAAAGTAAAATGACCTTACAAAATTTCCATCAACCCTCTAGACATGAGGACTTATACATACATGCATTAGTCTTTTATTTAAGCAACAATTATATTACCAAGGATTTTGTTTATCCATGCTTAATTCCTTAACCACAAAGGGGTTTTCCATAAGGGTCTTAACTCTCATATAAACAACTATCATAAATGATAGAGACACCAAGTTCCCATGCTTAGAGGCATTATTACAATCACTAGTTCATCCATTCTTTGAACTTAAGCAACCCTTAACAAGATTCTTCCATTTTCAACCATTCACATTCCTGTAGGAGTATCCATCATTCCAACAAAGCAACAATATGATTCTTTTTCTACAAATCGACATGTAACTTTTATGTTGTAATAAATTCCAAAACAAAATTTCAATTTGCAGTCCTTCCTCTCAAGGAGCTTGTGCAGATGATAAATGAACTTTTTTTTTAACGCAGAGAAACCTTTTCTAATAGGCTCATCTTGGCCTTGTTATACCAATCATGTTATTGATCTCTTGCCCATCCAGGCCTCGTGTTTGAACTTTGCTCTATTACCACTTTGTAAGACACCCAACGCCTTAAGTACCTTTTCAGGGATGGGGTAATAGAATTTCTCTTCTCCTTAACCACATTGAGGCCTCTTCTTGAGAGAACCATCATCTTCTTCTCATCAAGAGATTTCCAACGACTATTACCATGCTCAAAACCAGGCTCTGGATCAAATTTATGGCCTTCTAAAGTTTCTTAGGCCTTCATTGGCCAAAAGCCACCTCATCACCACGTGTCACCCACTTGGCTCCACGTCACATGTGTCCATCCGATGTGGCATTGACATGGCACTTGCCACTTGGCCCATCGGTCCTTGGCCTATCAGGACCACCAAATTCAAAAAATCATATTCACTTGGAGCTTTTCATAGTTATTGGAGTTCTTCTCTATCAGAKTTATATGCCACCCCAACTGATATCCCCCGATGACATACACTCTAATGGATCCATCCTCCAAATTTGAAGACTCCCAGAATCTGACGTTCAATGATCCCAATCTCATCGACAYCTCAAAATTTCTCGGCAGTTAACATCCACCTCCTCATTCTCACGCTAAGTGAATAGGTGGGACCCATGTAGATCTACAACTGAGATTAAATCTCACTTACTCGCCAATATATGGCCCATATCTCCTCTAGGAGTTCTTCCCATTGGAGCCCCCTAGAAACCCCTCACTTAGACATCCTGGTGGTAGTACCCTTCGATCAATGATGGAGATCTTTCCACCCTTAGATCCAACGGTTGACACCTATGGGAGACCATCCAAAGGCATGAGCCCGACATGGGCCCATCCTCGATCCTTTGACAAATCAGGTATCGACATGTGTTCTTCTTAGGGATGTGCTAGCTTCCAAGCTAGCATGACACATGATGTCAATGTCACCCCCTCTCTTGTCGTTCTTATACATGATAAGACATGGAACCAGGGGCTGGAACCACATTCCTCACACACAACATCAATTGTCAAGATTTCACCACTCAACCTTTCGATAGATAAACAACCATCATTGACTTGCACAACCTTTCTCACCACACTCTGATAGAATCCCAACACAACCTTGCTCACTCGATAGAATCCCAACACAACCTTGCACACCACACTCTGATAGTGTGACCTCTGACAGGATTATAGCCAAGATCAATGGTCCAAAGTTCACCAAGACCTCTCTCGAAACTTAACTTCCAATGACTCTGACTGTGTCGACACCTCTAACTTGCACGATGGTTAGCATCCATTCCTTTAAAAATTTCTTAATCAACTCTGTGGGGTCCATGACAGATCAAAAACTATCGTTACATCATGCCCACTCATCGATCAATGATCTAGATCATTCCTTGAAGTACCTCTTGTTGGAGCCCGACCACTTTGGATCAAATGGCCGAGGTTAATCTACGAATGAATCGATGACTCTGGTTCTCTCTCTCGAAGTTCCTCCCATCGGATTGCATCCCCTCTAAAACCACAACTCAGTCGAACTAACACCCCTCTGATGAATAGTCGAGATCTCTTTGAAGCCACTCTCTAAGGGATCAACAATTGTCATTGGCCTTGGGTGTTTTTTGTCGTTGACACTTCATGCAAGTCCTCAAACATGAGGAACCTCGTCGATCATGCCCTTCAACAAACGACAGGGATATAATCGCTACGTCGAATCAATGGTTTTGATTCATCCCAACTCAAAGCTCAAGATTTCTGCAGGAAAACAATATAATCTTGGACTTAGCCAATTTTTTTAGGGTTCTTCAAAGGTTTTCCTTGGATTAATAAGCCGAATTAAGACTTCACTACCCTGGGATTCTTCCAGGTCCCTTCTCAAGGTTTTACCAGACCTTCAAAACTCTCACCTTGCTTTGAAAACCTATAAAGCATTCCTCTTCACCACTTAGGGGGAGATTTACATCTCCTACAAAATTTCCACTTCAAGATAGGGGTTTCATAGGGGCTAAGGCTCTTCGAATATGCATAGACCTTCCTAGATTCTAGGGAAATTCTGCCACCATCCTTCTAAAGGAGGTTCATGTCTCACAAGCTCTCTATTCAGAGGTTGCCATCTTCATAGGGTTACATCCTATATTTACCATGCCTATTGGGCTACATGAATCCATCAGATTAAAGATGATAGCAAACATATGTAATCCATACAACCTTTTTAGTTACACAAGCATGCCAAATATACATTTTACAACATGAGAACTTGCATATTATACAAGGATTCATTTCAATTATACAAGCATATTTATCCATGAAAGAATTCACAGGATGCAATCATTCATATAGTTCCACCATTACTCAAATACACATACATGCAAGAAACAACTAGTCTACTCATCAAACAAGCTTACACCTCCATGTATACAATTACATGCACCAACCCTTCATTATACTCAATCCACAAGGTATAAGAATAATTATCTATTCATAGGTTGTAGCCAACCAACTGACTATGGGTGTACGCATTTCCACCCAACCATAGGATCTTCTTTCTCTATAAATTCGACAGTAAGCCACCCCCGTGCCAAGCCATGATACCACCAGGGAATATCTCTTAGGTTGTCAGGAAGATTGGCATGTGAAGGTAACTCTCCTTCACACCACCACTGATAACAAATTCCTCGCCCCTCCTAGCTCAGGTCGCTTTGAGGTTTATCAGATGCCTTCCAACATCAAGCTCGCGACCTCTTAGCTCAAGTTGGGTTCTCAGACTCTTCGATGAGTCTTGCAACCATATCCTTCCTTTAAGACTCATGTCTCCCTTCCCATACATGGGCTCCCTCCTTCCTTCTCAGCCCCCTAAATTTTGATCTGGTCGGCCTCTCTCCTTCACAACACTTATGCAATATTCCTTCTGAGACCAAAAAATATGATCTGGTCCCCCCCATCTCTCTTGGTGTCCGCACTCCTGCATTTTTCTCTTGCACGCCCCACACATGAAGGTTCTCGACCTGTCCTCTTTCTTCTGTCAGAAGGAAACTCGTGGGTCAATCATGAGGACTTGTGGTGATATTTCTTGCTATCCTTTGGCTGACATATTTCCTGTCACTTCGGTCAACCCTCCATACTTCCATTCATTGAGGGTGGTTGGTTTTTCAACCACCAATTCTCCCTCATTAATTGCTTTGCCTTGAAATCAGGGCTAAGGGAAATAGTTTGAATATTTCCAAAATAATATCTCAACAAGGAGGTTTGGGTCATTTTAGCATAATGAACCCCCTCAATAGGTTCCCTCATTCTTTCTTCTAGTGGTATCATGGCCAATACTTTTAAGGCTTCACGCATTAGTTAGCTAGTTGACATTCCAATCACACAAAATACAATTGCCATATTTATATGCCATGATTTGGAAATCATTAACATGATTAATTACATACTGGCGAGAACATGGATATCAAACCATATATCTCAACAAATCTATATGTGGCCACCATCAAATTGCTAAGCATGCCATTCACAATAACTCATTCTTCCATGGGTAGCAAATAAACATTGTACACTGGTTTCTCTCCAACTAGCCACCAACATTGTTTGCACAATACAAAGCACTTCAATGCATACTAACATTAGGGATGAGCAACATATCTATAGAAACGCCCAAATAAATGATCGACTCCAAAAATCCAAGTTTGTCCTTCATTCCACACTATGCACTCCATAAGACACATACCCTTCCAACATTTCATGAGGGGGGTCATTCCTTGAACTAGATGAAGATCAAAGACCAACCAAATTGTCAAGGCACTACCCATCTCAAGCACCAAGCAAGTATATCTAGATCGGGTCATACACACCAACGTGTGCAATAACATGTGCAACAATAGGTTCTAATAATAGAACCATGAGAATTCACACAATTTTACAAATGTCAAGCTCCTAATAAAACTAGGTTCCACAACATTTTCATATGGCTTGTAGACACTACCTCCAAGAGTGGGAAATAATCTTGGTCCAAGAGATGGAGACCATATTATTTTGACAACACTACCTCTAATCAATATGCACAGGTATGACAACCTTAAATTGCTCAATAAAATCATTGTTCCAATACTCTTACACCAGTTTGCTTTATCATGCACCAAACAACGATGAGCACACTTTTCCCGGGTTGATAATATCATCACATTGCTAATATGCACGCTAACATGGATTCTTAACACTACTATCTACTAACACATGTAGTGTATACACACATTGGTTCTTTGGGAAACATTATTCCTCTTCTCAACACACGAGCAAGCACATGGCTCACACACTGGTTCTTTGGGAAACATTATTTCGCTTCTCAACACACGAGCAAGCAGATAGCTCACACACCCCACTTAGCCTTGCACATCATGTAGATCTCCAAACAATTTCAACTATCAAATCGAGGCCACCATCCAACCACGTCAATGCCCACATCTCAACATCCATAATCTGTCATTGCAAATTAACTCCATTTGCAATTCGATCCCAACATGACCCATAAGCTAGTGGCAAAGAGCAACACATTCTACATGTTTCCATCTCAATGGTTCTTCCATAACCATTTGGGACCACGAAACCTTAGCAACCATCTTTAGAAACCTAGCCTCCAACCATAATAGACACTGGAAGCTCCACTTCCCATATCTATGGAAACCTTACCCTTATACTTTGATTTCTAGTGTCATGTGACATCTCACAGATTTGGCATCAACCCAAAACACCTAGGCCACTCTTATGAGAGAGTCTAAACTTGTAGTTTGATACCATATGTCGGTAATTTACCAAGCTCAAAATATTTTACGAGGAAAACCAACACCTAAATAGATATCTATTATTTTCTTGGTTAATCTGGCCAAACACATGCCAATTA
This sequence comes from Picea mariana, assembly GCA_032191745.1. Taxonomy (NCBI): domain Eukaryota; kingdom Viridiplantae; phylum Streptophyta; class Pinopsida; order Pinales; family Pinaceae; genus Picea; species Picea mariana. The sequence continues at coordinate 18,787 of JASDQU010205905.1, forward strand.
AGATATTTTGCAATGGAGTATGCCATGCCTTTAACTAGACTTGATCACACCATACCATGTGCTAAAACTGTGTGCCACCATAAACCACCTATGGTAAAAACAAAACCACCTATGATAAACACACCTTTGATTGAATCAAGGTTAACCTACTTTGGACAAGTCAAGATTATCCTAATACCTAAAGTTAGAAAATGTTGAAAACTTCGATTTTTGCTCTGCGGAAAAAGGTTATGAGAACATATTGCAAGGGGGCAGTCATCCCAGAGCCATATGATTGTGATCTTGCTACAAAGGTGATTTCTTCTTGAGGAGAGTGTGTCGACCCGTGATGATGTCTTCAAAACATTGTATAAGATTTATGTCAAATCGTGGTGACAAGATTGTGAAAGGAATATGCCTTAGCTTTGTTTAATTGAAAATGATAAAAGAAAAAAAATTGTACACCAAAGTTGAATAAACTCTAATATCAAATAAATCATTAAAAAAATGAAAAAACATAGAAAAACATATTTATTTACCAAAATATGCATGCATGTGTATTTTTTTTTTATTGTTTATAATTTAAAAGAAAAAGACCCTATCTTCATTATAGTAGCTAAATAGTAGCTAATAGACCTCGTGTTCCTATACACCTAATTAATCATGAATAAATATAAAAAAGGATCGATGTATTAAATGCACTCTATTACATATTATTCATTACAAAATTATGTATTGGATACAAAGTAAACTAGCACAGTAGCAAAATAGCTGCTGGTGAACGCCGAAAGGTTGAGAAGAAACTAATCCTTAAAAGAATATATTAAATTTTATTATCTATTAACAAATAAACTGTTGGGCTTCATTTATCTGGTGTTAATATTTTAATTTCTGTTAATCACTTACGTGGCAATCAATTAGCTATCAAAGTAATTTTTAAATATGATTAGGTAAATGTAAAAAAGTAAACACATAAACTGATGTCTTTATAATAGCTAGGAAGTTAATGATTGAAATCACAACCATTTATTTTGTGTGACTACTAAGAATATCCAAACATATTTAATCCTGTCCATAGAAAACTTATTAAGCACTAAACCCCTATTAAATCTGCCCATTATCAATAGGTGTACGCCTTTCGGTGTAATTATAAAGATTAAAGAAAAGGAGAGTAAACTGTTGAATCTCAAGTTAACTTACAAGCCCGTCTAGCTCAGTTGGTAGAGCGCAAGGCTCTTAACCTTGTGGTCATGGGTTCGGGCCCCACAGTGGGCGTGTGTTACTTTTTATCTGTTAGCATGGCACCGTGTGTTTCAGCCCCACGGTGCTCGCATTTTCTGGTGCGGTTTCCTGCTTGTTCATTCCGGAATTATAAGTTCTTTTACCCCTCTTGAAATTAAGGTGGTGTAAGTAAGGTGTTTTTAATTGACTACGAACCTAAAAATGCATACGTGTTTACTGAATCAATATCAAATGACGTTATGTGCCTGGTTTGGAAAACAAAACGGTATATGGTGGGAAAAAATGGATTACTATCAAAATTTAAAATCGCTGTTGCCGGGGATCAAACCCGCTTCACCCACGTGACTGGTGGGAATACTCACCACTATACTACAACGACCTTTGTTACTTACGACGATTTGGTCCGTGGAATGGAAAATAATCTATTCAAGAATTCCATCTTCTCCGTGTATTTTGCACAAAGCGCTATTTCCATCTTGTCCAAGTGTATTCCATTCGACATCTTGCCTCTGCATGTCGAGTCATCTCTTGTTTGCAAGATCGTTTACATTGATGATAACCTTAAGAGATACCTTTATCGCCCTTTGGCAACACTGCGATAGACATTATGAAGATGGGTTCCATTATTTAAACGAACATAACAACAAATAAATAATGTATTAAACTAGCACAGCCATAAATTTGTGGCTGGTAAACGTCGAAAGGACGGCTTGCAAAAACTGAACCGTCGGGAAAGATAAACGGCCCAGAGGTAGACGGAAGGAGTTGGGTGGAAGGAGGCAGTGTGTCTAGAACGTGGTTGGTGAAGGCCAAAGGTTTAGGTTGGCCTAGAAAATGAAACCCTAATCACTCATACGTGGCAATAAGCTAGCCACCATAGTAAATTTTAAATATGATTAAGTAAAAGTAAAAAAATAAACATGTAAACTGATGTCTTTATAATAGTGAGGAAGTTAGTGGTTGAAATCAAAACCATTGATTTATTGGGACTACTAAGAATATTCCATCAATATTTAATCTTGTCCATACAAAACTGATTAAGCACTAAAAACCTATTAAATGTGCCCATGGTCAATAGGTGTACGCCTTTCGGCGTAATAAAACCATCTTAGTAATGGGAATTTTGTCACTGGAGTTTTGGTCAATATTAAGATGATCCAAATGGTTGGTTTTTTTTTGTCGGGGGGCGGGGGGGTAGGGAACGTACAACACATGGATTTTAGACTTGCTGGTAAAACCATGCTTGTCAGAAATGGGGCGATTTGAATGCCCATTAGTCGACGCCAGTGTAATGTGGGATAAATTGCACTCAACCCATCCTGTTCTTTTACGTAAATTTGGCCTTAAATGCAGAGTATAGCATGGGATAAATTTCACTCAACCCATCCCATTTTTTCGGGTAAATTTCGCTCTATATCTGGTTGGAACTATGCTGGAAGTCAGAGTTTCACCTATGTGATGGGAATTTTGTCCATGGAACTTTGCCCCTAGGAATGTTGGCCAATTCTAAGACGACGCAGATCGATGGTTTTTGGAAAAAACAATCAAAGCACGTGGAACTTTGATTCGCCGAAAAAATGGGGCTCGCCAGAAATGGGGCAATTTGAATGCCCATTAGTTTTTTTAACCAAAACATAAAATATATTTTTAATATTAAAATGGAGCTGCGTTGAGGCCACAACAAATACATTTATCAAAATTCAAAGAAGTCTTGTGGTGGGGGCCTTTTGGCACCCAAAGTTTTGGGTTAATTTCATGCAGGCGCACAAACAAAGTTGTACGCGCACATTACAAGCTTTGTGCGTACTTCTTCCAAGTTGTGTGCACACTCATTTCATTTTTTGCACGTGCCTAAGCTAAATGCATGAAGAAGGACAAGAAGTGTGTGCCATACCGAGTTTTGATATTGCACGCCAAGCCTAAAAGTATACCAAGTGCACTTCGGTATGAGTTTTGAGGTGCACCATAAATCAGGAAACCACACGCTGGAGTCAAGAAAATAATTGTTGGGAAATCTTCTCGAATGATTATGACCGACAACACAAGGGATTGTGGAGCTGACAAAAGATGGGCTAGTGAGGTAATTAAGATTGCCCTGATTCCAGAAGGCTACATGGACTATAGGCAGGTGCCAAAAGCATGTGAGGTAGTTTCTCAGTAGAATGAGTGCAACATAGTAGAAAGAGATAGAGCTCTCGAGCAGAGAACGCTATAAAAGGAAGTAACGACATCAGAAATAGAGTTACATGGTGAAAGAGTTAGAGACTCGCATAGAAGATTCATTGAGTTGTTGCGTGTCGCACTCACTCTAAGCCTTTGCAATATTGTAATGCTTTTGAATATAAGTATGAGTATGTCATTTGTCTGAGGTCTAAGGAATGCGCAGGGCACAATATGTTGTAAATATTAAGAATTATTTAAATGAGACATGAAACTTCATGGTTGTTGAATATAGTCTACTTAATGTATGCTTGTGTTCTATGGAATGGAAGGAATAATAAAGTTGCAACAATTTTGATCTATTGTGTGTCATTCATGTGTTATTTGGATATGTGTGTATTGTTTTACTTAATGATCAATAGTAAATTGAGGTTAATGGAGTGCATGAATTCCATCCCGAATGGATACTTGTGTGTTTAGTCCTTCATCCCTATCACAAGACTAGATGGTCTCTGTGACCTTCATTGTGTCTTGTGTGGGACCTTCTTCAACCTTGGCTGAAGATTGATATGTCGATGCTTTGGGGTTTTTGTTGGTTAACTCTAGATGAACCTTGGGTCTAAACTCCCCAACATTATGAATGATCCGCACAAGCGTGAACGACACCAACATATATCCAACATTTCTTTTTCATAGGTGGATTGTCCCAAATGTCACTCTGATAGTTGTTTGCTAGTGAAAGTCAAAGGGTGACCATCTTACATGAGGACTGCCCCAATGCCTTTCCCTGATGCATCACATTATAAGACAAAAGTCTTGGTGAAGTTTGGTAGTGCCAATACATGAGTGATGCACATAGAATATTTCAAGGCTTGGAAGGATTGATCAACTGCTAGAGTCCAAGTGAAAGCATTATTTTCAAGGCGAGCAGTGACAGGAGCTGCAATTTTTCCATAATTCTGAACAAACTTGCAATAATATCTCGTTAAACCCAAGAAACCATGCAAGCTTTTAAGAGTTTTAGGGAAATTCCAATCCTTCATAGCTTCAATTTTCTTAGGATCCACCTGTACACCATCTTTGCCAACAATATGACCCAAAATTTCCACTTAAGAAGTGTTGGAGAAATAGTTTTGGATACAATGTTGGGACAAAAACCTAAGTATAAGGAAAGTGTGCAGAGGAAGGACAGTAGCACGCAACTAAGACACATCCCATAAGATAGTGCGCAGAAGGAGGAAAGCGCGCAGAAGGAAGACAACGCATAGACAAAAGAATAAAGCAAGAGAGAAAGAGAATAAAGCATGGGAGAAGGATGGCAACACGACATTCCAGATATAGAAGAACAACAAAAAAACAACATGAAGAGTGAAAAACATTAGAAAGCAATCAAACATCCAATTAACTGAGTTGACCATGCATTGTAATGGGATAGTTTTGAGATAAATAGACCAGGGTTTTAAGCCCTAGATTTTGAAGTATAAATATGTAACAGATTGGGAGATTAGGTTGTTGAAAGATTATGCTAGAGATATGATACAATAGAGTTCCAACCCCCTATAGGTTAGGTGATGTTATGTTCTGTAGATAAGGAGTTCCAAATTCTTGAATGTAATAGTCGGTTGGCAAGGAGAAAGATGAATAAAGAGAGACTTTAGATAGAATATTGAGTCTTGTGGTATCTAATTGTCTACGTGTGCTTATGAATTATGTTGTCATGCCTCGTAGAATAGACTTATTTTATGGATTAATTATGGCGTGATATTCATGATTGTGACTGTGAAGAATCTCTGTAATAATAAGAAATATGTTAAGCAGAAGAATCTGAATCATAAGAAAATAATATTAACTAGATCTTAATCACACACACATATATATAAGAAGGATGAATGAATCAGGTGTTTGTCTCCCTTTCCCTTACTACTGCAAAAGCCTAGTTCTTGCCGTCCCAATAGATACCTCGGGTGAGACTTCATCTTCACAAGCAGGTGATGCCAAAAGGGTCGGTGTTTGGTGGATTTGTTTGTCATAGATAAACTGAACCTTGGGTCTTACAACCCACACGCAGAAAAGTAAGCCAACAAATGGTTTTGTTGTCGGGACTGAGAAATTGTGATTAAGGGAATGTTTTGGAGGCCGACTAAGAAGGATATCATAGAATGGTTAGAACGAAAATAATGAGAATTTGCATGACAAGAGAACAAGAATCCTCTGATGAGTGACAAGCAAAGGATGCAAAGGTATGTGTACTTTGGCGAATTTCCAAAAATTCTGACCGAGTGACTAGGAAGGTTAGTAGAAAAAACTGGAAGGTTTAGTGCTACAACATCGAGGAATTGGACTCCTGAATTGGTAAGACAATTGAATTCGATAACTAACCCAACTACTCGAGCAGTTAATTTTTTGTTGGATAGTGTACTATGGGGTTATGTTACAAAATTTGTAGTAGATTGCATTCAATCATACAATGTTGCAGAAAGAGACTTTTTCAGAGTTCTGCGCGGGAGGTTCTTGAAATCGTTAAGTATGTGGATAAAAATGTTGTTATGTGAAAAACATGTGATGATAATGAAGTTTGACAGCTAAAAGGGCTTTGCGCACATAAGGGGATCCATACAATGACAGGAGGCTCATCTGAGAGAATGAAGGAAGTAATGAAAAATGAAGGAAGGGACTAAGGATGCAAGAAGGTAGTATACCGAAGAAAGAGTATGAGTTTGGAGAGTTGCGCGGAGGAAGAAGGTACAAGAGGAAAACAACTGGGGCTGGGATATAAGAGCCACACAGTGAGCTAGAGGAAAGAGAACCTTGCGAACTACTTTGAATCGTGGAGATACCATATATAGAAGGAGAAGAAGAGGAGTTTCAGTTCAATCCAGTAATATAAGAGCCGGTAGGTCCTACTCAGATAGGATCCTGTGTTGAATCCATGACCCCATGTGCGTCACCACAATCAGAGATAACATTTGAAGACTTATCAAAATCCATCGTAGTTAGTCAAGGAGGACAGAGTGGTAGCAGTCAGAATAGTGGGAGTAGTGCACATATTCAATGTCAGAATTAGAGTCCACCAACATCACCAAGAGGAGGGACTACATAAACCAACATGGCGGGAGTAGATAATACTCTTAGACTTCCTGAATTCAAGGGAGTGGGGTTAGAGGATCCAAAACAACACTTGTTTGTCTGCGAAACAGTTTGGGCTGGTAAGAACATACAGGATGAGGCTATGAATATTGCGYAGTTAGTGACAACATTTAGAGGTTGTGCTTTAGTATGGTATATGAAGTTACAAAGTATTACGCCTATAGTACATGCTAGGACTTTGGTAGAGATAAAGAGAGCACTACTAAAGGAGTTCAAAAATMCAAAGTCAGAGTCGCAGTACATCACATAACTGAAAGAGATCAAACAGGTACAAACAGAGTTCATATGGGATTTTGATCAACGATTTAAGGATGTGATGGGGAGATTGATTTTCCAAATTCCAGATMAACAAAATCAAGAATGGTTTATTKCATAACTTATACCACACATTCGTAGGCCAATAATTCAACAGAAGGTTATGTCGCAGCCCGAGGCTCTRAAAATTGCAATGAAACTAGAGGCATCTCTGGTAGGAGATATTGGAGGAATGGCACAAGTTCAGACGCAGTTGGTTACATTGACAATTCAGCTAGTCGATCTTACCAAAGGGAAGGAGAAACATGAACAATTTTGTTGTACCAAGTGCAGGACGGAGGGTCATCACAAGGATGAATTCCCAACATTCAGGTAGTATTTGGCAGCTAGGGTGTCGAATCCACTACCAGGGGGGATATTGCGAGATATGTAAGAAATGGGGCCATCACCCCATTGAGTTTCCATTGCTACAGAAGTATCATAGTACACCAAAGAACTTGGTTTGCAATTTTTGCAAGTTGGTAGGACACAAAGAGAAGGATTATCATGTGTTCGAGCTATACTAAGAGAGTGAAAATCATATATGTACAAGATCCAAGAAGAGAATGTTGCCGAAAAGGGGGGTGGGGTGCAGTATAACAATCAAAGAGGTTTCAATCAGGGGAACATAGGAAACTTAGGTAGAGGCCGAGGTAGAGGGAATTTTGGTAGAGGAGGACGCGGACCGATTATCTGTTATAACTGTAATCAAATTGGACACTAGGCCCATGATTACCAGAATCTGTGTACGACGTGCACATATTGCAGAGCACTGGATCACTCGACAGAAGACTATCCCCAACTAGTTGTGAAGTGGTAGGACAAAGGAAACCCAAACCAGAATCAAAATCAGAATGTGTAGATGATATCAACTGAAAGACGAAATGAAGGACCAAAAGTCGTAGTTGTTACACATGGAAGAGCTAGAACAGGGACTGATATGATGAATTAAGGAAAGCAGAATGAGAAATGGGTAAGGAAGTCAACAAGTCCTATATCAGCATTCGACCCACAAAAAGAAAAATAGACATATCATAGAGAAAGAAAATAAATACTTGGACAACATGGGGAAGCATCAACATCATCGTCACCTCGTATAGAAGATCACATTGTGCTAGAGAAGCCAATTGCGAAGGTAAGTACACTAACAAAATTCCTAAGGAGTTGTGTAGAACTAGTGAAATATGGAATTGCACTAAGTACATTATATGACATGATTGATCACTGCACAAGAGGAAGAGAAAACCCTATTGCACAAAGAATGGTAAACCAGGTATTTCATAGGAAGAGAACCAATGAAGAATTCGGGTTTGATGCACAGATTGGAGAGTATGATGTGGATAATGTTATCTTGGACTTAGGGCCTGATGTGAATGTGATACCTAAGCAGCCATGGGAGATGATGGATGAACCCAAGATAGTATGGTCCTCTGTTCATTTCAGGCTCTCGAATCATCATAAGATAGTCCTGATTGGACAATTGACAAGAGTACCTATGAACATAGATGGGGTGTGCAACATGGTATACTTTGAAGTTATTGAGATCGTAGATGACAATCAACCATATCCAACACTGATTGAATTGGAATGAGATTTCGATAACCAAGAAATCATTAACTTGAAAAGGAGGGATATGATATTTTAGGTTGGGGATATGAAAGTTACTGCACCCTTGGACCCATCATAAGGAAAGAGATACACAGAGCCAGCAAGAGGGAATGACATCGACAACTTGTACAATCTAAATGTGTGTATGGAGGATTATGTCGACTCGATAATAGATGGTGAGAAGAGTTGGGGTAAGTATCAGTTTGTGCACATCATATTCAGAAGTCGGTCTAGAGAATTGGTAGCAGAGGATGCATTAAGTGTCAACTAGATGGTGTGCACGTATAAACTGATCCTTGCACTAGATTGGAACAGAGCTATGTGACCTACCTAGGTACGATGGACTAACTGAGATAGGCATGTTTGTAAAATCATTTGAGTTACAGGTACACGAACAAAACATTTTGTTGGCACTAGATGTCGTCTTAAAGGAGACTCCAGCTAGATGGTGGGATGCACATAGAGAGGGAATGAAATACTGGTCACAATGCAGTAGACTAATGCAGATATGCTTTGGCTCTGAGAAAGAATAAATTGAGTAGAAGTACACATGAGAGAGTGACTCAACGGGTCACATAGAAAAATTTTGGGCTTTATGGAGCTTTGTATTGGAAATAGAGTGGAATCATAGATTCATACACACTATGGACACAATCCCGAAAAAAATGTATTTAGAATTGAAGATGCGTAAGGAGACAACAAGATGGGAGGAATTGGACCGGAGATTCGAAATCATGTTCACATTTGAACATGAATCTCCATCTATATATGCAGCACTATAGGCGATTCGAATGAAGATCTTCTTGGAGGTAGAGACGATGGAAGTAGTAACAGTATGCAGTGCACACAAATCCAAGATGACTGTCCATGAGCTATTGGAATGCTATAACGTAGCAAAGGAAGAGTACGATGAAGAGGATCTGAGGAATGTACAAATACTTGAGACATAAGGATAATGAGAAGTACTAGGGCCAGAGATTTCAACCGCTGCATACACACAATCTATAAAGATGCAGAAGGTAAACATTGGGATGACAGAGAATCCCAAGTTTGCACAAATAAGAGATTTTTGGAATAATGAGACAATTGAGAAGGTTGCAGACTTATTGCGGGAATATCAAAACTTATTCCCAACAAAATTTTTATAAATGAAGGGGATAGAAGGAGACTTAGGCGAGATGAAGATACCATTGAAACCTGGAGCTAATCTAGTCTGACAGAAACCTTATAGGTTAAACCCGAGGTACAAGGAGAAGGTCAAGGTTGAAATAGACAAGATGTTGGATGTAGGAATCATTGAACCAGTAGAAGAATCCAAGTGGATGATCCCAATGGTGGTTCAAGACAAGAAGACAAGAGGAATTAGGATCTGCGTGGATCTAAGGAAATTGAATGACTCATGCTTACATGATCCATTCCCAACACCATTCATGGATGAATTAATGGAAAACGTAGGAGGTCAATAAAATTATTCTTTTACAGATGGATTCTCTGGGTACCATCAGATAAGAATTGCAGAGGAGGATAGACACAAGACCACTTTTGCGATGGAGTGGGGCAGTTAATAGTATATAGTTATGCCATTTGGATTGAAGAATGCCCTTGTGGTGTTTTCTACGGTAGTAGTGGCAACATTCAATGAGTTCATCCATAAATTCTTGTAAGTTTACTTGGATGATTGGACAATGTTCAGTCTACTGCAAGATCATATAGAAGTTCTTAGGCTCATGTTAGATCGGTGTAGACAATGTCATATTTCCTTGAACTTAAAGAAGTGTATATTTTGCATGTCGTTTGGAATTCCACTAGGACATGTAATATGAAAACAAGGACTATTAGTCGATCCAACCAAGATTGTGGTAATTATGGAGTTGGATCCTTTGACATCAGTTAGACAACTGAGGGAAACGTTGGGTCATACAGGTTATTACATGAAATTTATCAAAGGATATGCACAGATTACGACACCCATGGAAAAGTTACTAAAGAAGGAAGCCAAGTTTCAATGGAATGAGGACTACCAGAAGGGGCTTGACACTTTGAAATAGAAACTGGTAACCGCTCCAATTTTGATCTTTCCGGAGTGGAACAAGGAGTTCCATGTACATGTATATGCATCATCCACAGCGTTGGGCGCGGTGCTATCACAACCAGGAGAAGGGGACATAGATCATATAATCACTTTTACAAGTAGGAAGTTGTCTATATCATAAACAAATTATACAACTACAAAATGTGAATGATTGGCAATGGTCTATGCGCTACAAAAGTTGAGGCACTACTTACTGGGGTCCCACTTCAAGATGTACATAGACCATTATGCATTAAAGTAATTATTCAACAAGATCGTATTAGGAGGAAGAATATGCAGATGGATATTATTATTTCAGGAATATGACTTTGAGGTCATAGTAAAAAAAGGGAAGTTTAATGGAGGACCAGATCATCTATCACGCATATTGACAGGCGAAGATGTAGGTAATTTAGATGATAGATTCCTAGATGCGTAGTTATTTGCAATAAGGATGGTGGATGATTAATTCTCGGACATTGGGAAGTTTCTAAGTACATGTATGGCTCCCTCTGAAATGACAGTTGCATAGAAGAAGCAATTGGTAGTGAAAGAAACAAATTATCAATTGATTGCAGGGAATTTGTATAAGTTTGGTGCATATGGAATATTGAGACGTTGTGTACTAGAAAATGAAAGGTTGATTATACTTGAAGAAGCACATGATGGAATTGTTGTAGGAAATTACGTAGGAAGAGCAACGACACATAAGATTTTATGTGCAAGACTTTGGTGGCCTACGCTTCACAAAGATGTGAAGGAGTATTCTCAGTCTTGCAATGTATGTCAAAGAGTGGGAAAACTATCTAGGAGAGATGAAATGTGGTTAAATCCACAGGTTATGTTGCAATCATTTTATAAGTGGGCCATTGAATTTGTAGGACCAATCAATCCTCAAGCAAGAAGATTAGGGGCAAGGTAAATCATCACTGCAACAGAGTACTTGAAAAGGTGGGCATAAGCAACATTAGTTACCGATTGTACTGCGGAGACTGCTATGTGGTTTCTGTTCGAGAATGTAGGCATGCGGTTTGGATGTCCACACATATTACTTAGTGATCAAGGCATGCACTTTCTGAACAAAACAATTGCAACATTGACTGAGGATTTTCAGATTCATCATCAAAAGAGTACACCATATCTCTGTTACAACAAATTTTTCCTCACTCCATGCAACTTGCTTGGATGGCATTCCATTTCCCTCTGCAGACTTGAAGTCCCATTTTTGTTAATTCCAGAATAAAAAATACACATTTTTATACATATACGTGCCCTATCAGTTATACAACAAGTGTATACGCAGGTTTCTTCACTACAACCCACGTACATCAGGTTTGGTGCTCAAAAATTAAAAATTATGTCGGGTTTCCATGCCATGTCATGAGATCCATGATCCTTGACCTTTGATGTAATGGAAATGATCTGATTCAACCCTTCAGTTCCATTTGGAGGCTATAAATTGAGCCATATCCGAGCCTTGAATATAATTCGACAATTCAGTTTTGAGAGAAAAGACACTCTGGAGAAATTTCACTTCATATTGAGTCTACATCTCTTTGTCCTTGAAAGTTTGAACTTCTTGTGTTCAACTCACAAGCTCTTCCTTCTTTGTGATGGAGAACCTTATTGACTCTTATATATGATCTTCCCTTTGTGAATGATTGAAGTGGTGGAGGCCCAGCTGGAGGGACTTAGTTTCTCGGTTCCGATATGTGTTGTTACAAAAAAATTTCCCCTATGTACTTCTGCTGATTATTTTAATAGAAATACTCTTTTATCGTCCAATTGATATATTGCAAATACATGAATTACTATTCCATGCCCGTATTTGTCATGTATGTTAATGGATTATGCTAATTTATATGCTGACATTATATATTATCACCATATGCTTGTGTATCTTGGTTGTTGAGGACAAGTTGCAGGTATAGAGCTTTGGGTCACATGCTCAACAATGGCTTTCTTTGAACGTCTGGACCAGGTGGGCTCTTAGCCTTGTCTTGTTAGCATTTTATTTAGATAGCATACTTGAGATTAGAGTTTATTTACGGGTGTCGTTCCGTCTGTTGTGGTTTACCCCTAGCCATAGAGAGATTTTCCTCATAACAAAATTGACGACTCCACTAGGGAGATCTCCTTTTTTGGGGTTTTGAGTGTTTGTCTCCTTCATTTTCTCTCTGTTTGCCTGGGTTTCCTTGTCTCTTGTTGCTTGAAAACCTTTATTTTTCCTTGCATTTGAGTTTCTTGGCTCAACCCTTGCCTTGACAGTGTTTTTCTTGGTATATGTGGTTTTTCCCTTGACAGACATGTACATACGCAAGTTGTTTTCCTTTAGGGATCGTATATATGCGCTTGTTTCTCAAACAGTCGTGTACATTATCTCTTAAGTATTGTTGGGCGAGTTTGGTGTTTGCTAGGTGAGTTTTGTTGGTTGCAGAGTCTTCTTGGGTCCCTATTCTGACTGTCAAGTGCCTATAGAGTGATAGGAAGCCTTTTTATTATTTAATTTATGGGCGAACTTATTTCTTGTCATATTTTTCATTGATTGTCCTTACATATTGGTCTAAGTAGTTTCTTCTTGGTATCATGCTTGGCTTATCTCTTTTTTCTTGAAGTAGGGTATTCCTGTGAGGTTGTTATTCAGTCCTTGCATTTTCTTTTCTTTATATCGAAAATACAAAAATATTTTCTTACTTGCATTGTACTTATGGAATTTTCACTTTTGATTACTTTGCATTGATTTTGACGCATTTGGAAAGATTGCACTTCATTGAAATTGTAGAGATTGCATTTAGAAGCATACCATATCTTTGAAACTCAAGACTAGTACTTAACAATGTTTTTATATTTGCTTATTTTTATATGTTGAGTTGTAATACCATCAGTGTCACAACCGCACCTCTTGAGTAAGAAAAATCCATTAAAATTAACGTTGATTCATTAAAATTGATTAGAAATGATTTTATTTTTCAGGGTACACAAACAAGTATAGGACATAGGGCCTTGGAATAGGATTTTTTGAGTAAACTTCTCCAAGGATATTAAACTAAACATATGTGTCTGACCAAGGAGTGGTGAAATCCATTGGGTAATCAGTGACATCAGGAGGCTCCTCTCACACCGGAGTTAAGCATGAGGTCACACAAAGTTGGTTGCAGAGATAGCCCTCTAATACCTTCCTAGTGTCATATATATTTATGGGGTTCTATTCTTATCTGGGGGTCTTCCTAGTACCATTACCTCTGTGAGAGGCGGTGTTTTCAAGATTTCAAGGTTTGCTACCCTGCCCATACGGTGGACCGTACTTGCAACTGCTTGCCTGCACATTGGTTATATCATGGTGACTATAGTTTCTTGACATAGGTAGCCACACATGTTACTTGCAGGGGTTATTCTATAGGTACCCTGAGTCAGATAAGGGTTAGAAATCACACAACCTTTATGGAGGATTACCTCTCCGGGGGGATCTGACCGACAACGTTGTTAAGCCCACAAGGGCCCTTATAACTGATTTTGATACCTCCACTATATTGAAGGGATTCTCAGACCCCTCTTGGGCGAGGCATACCTACTCTAGTTTGGGAGGACCCTTTCAGCCACTATATCTTGTTTGTGTGCATTGGCCTTTTTGCTTTATTTTGGTGTGCTCTCTAATAAATAGTTGGCCTTAGGATTTTGTTTTATATCTCGAGTTTTGAGTCATCGTGGAGAAAGACTAGCCTCCTCGCCAGTCTCTTTGTCTGTTAAAGTTACCATCACATCTTGATCCTTTATTGGAGCTTCCTTCTAAAAGGCGTAGAGTTAATAAATGTAGTACATATATCTCCACCTCCCAAACTTGTGATCATCCAAMTATGAGTACTGAGTCACACATGAACGTCTCAGGAAGTCCTTCGAATCCCTTATCTTTTATGATTAGTGGGATCCCCTCAACTCCTTCATCCTCAATAGTGTGGGTGCTGAAGGTTCCCTCATCTAGTGCTACCCGACCCGTGAGTTCTACTCRACCCACGGGAACGAACCCTTTCATATCTCTTTTTGGTATGACAAGTCATGATTATTAGTCAAGACCTTCAGCCTCTAATCCATTTTATTTTTGTATGCCCGACATGACATCACAACTCTCATCCTTCATTTCAACGACTAATGTGAATACTAGTTTTGGGTCTAGGGGCACAACACCTCCTTATGTTCATTTCTTGTTTGGTGGAGGTCATATTCCCCAAGCAAATACTATAGTTGGAGGTTGGAATCCTCCTTCCTTTGGGCCTAATCCTAGCTTCAATCCTCTAGGATGGAGTGCTCAAATGAGTGGACAATTTACTTCCTATATTTCATCCTTCATTCCCTCTTTCTCCATGACGATTCTGAAGAACATGTTTATTATGGAGAATCCCCCTATGTCCTCTCGTGTTCCATCTGAAGGGAGTTAGTTTCATAGTATGGGAAACCATCAACATGAAGTTCCTTCGTCTTGGGGAAACATATATAATCCTTATCATGTCACTTTCGCGGGCATGGTGCCCTTACAAACTTTCATGAATTAATTTGGAGGAGGATATTATCCTATCGGTCAGGGCCATGGTATATACCAAAACCTTGGAGGTCTGCAATCCCTCAGCCCCAATATTTCTTGGGAGCATGGGCTCAGATGCCGCAACCCCGACTCCCTTTTTTGGCCATGCTTAATCTGCCATATTTGTCAAAATTAATGAATGACCTTGTGCGTCACGATCTATCTTGGCCCCATGTCCCCACCAAGCTTCCTTCAGAAATTCAAAAATTTGAGGGTTAAACTAGTGAGGACCTGGGTGATCACATGACTACTTTTCATCTATGGTTCTCATTTAACTTCCTAAATGGCGATTCTATTCATTTGAGGCTATTTGAACGCACCCTCACGGGGGTCGCCACGAAATGGTACATTGAGCTACCAGGGGGGACATGTGGAACTTTCAATTAGATGGTATTGGTATTTCTCAATCACTTCCAAATATTGGTTTATTATCATGTCGACATAGAAATTTTGTTTACCTTTCACCAAGATAAAGCCATAGATATCTCTGATCATATCCATAAGTGGTGCAGACGAAAGAGGTTGATTAAATCCTACATTCCTTCATAGTTTATGTTGGAATGGTTCCTTAAGTCTTTGTTGCCTTATATTTCGAAGGATGTCTCTACATCCGGAGTAAAAACTGAGGAATAAGCCATCTTCAAAGACCAACAATTGGACCTCATATATGCTCAATTTGAGATGCTTTATGAAATTCTCCCTGATGCACCGCGGTCAAACTACGATCTTAGAAAAAATCTCAGGACTCATGCTAATGTCATCATAGTCTCCGCAAATGCTAATACTACAGAATTGGTGACAAACCAGTTGAAATATTTGTCTTTAAGCTAACCTATAGCAGGACAAGCTTTGGCTTCATCCTCCACCACCACCCAGTCGGTGGATGTGTATTCTATACAATTATCATCTTACCCGAATGGTAACCAACAACTAGGAGGGAGTAAGAAGAAAGGACGATGTAATAATTGTAAGGGTGTGAAAAGTAATAATAAATCCAAGGACGACACTAATAATGATAACTCAAATAATAATGATGACGAGGGAAAGAAAGAGAAGTGGAAGGTGAAGTTTCTCTGTAAACTTTGTAAAGATGATCACCTTACCCACCTATGCCCCAAAATCAAGGAAGCTTCGAGGCTCTTATCGCAGCCACCCGCTGTGCTAACAAACCCATTTCCACATAATCAACATATGGTCTTGGGGACCTCCAACACCAGAAATGCGTCGAGTGGGGGTCAAAATCCCTTGGCACATGAAGGTGGCCATATATGTTTCAATATGGTCAAGTCTCAGATTGATGTAGCCACTCGATCTTGTGATTACGATTCTTCACAGACTGTTATAGGTCCAGATTCTCCTCCTCCTCCAGAAACACCCTTGCAGATAGAAAAGTCGGAACCTCTGTCTCATATTCCAAAAGGAGTACTAAAGTGCTCTGCCCACAATCCTAATACTAGAGCCGCACAAAATTATTTGATTGTCGAATATTTGGGCCAAACCCCCTGTGCAATGTTGTCTTTGGAGGTGCTCCAAACATGTCCTTCACAGAGGAATTCCTTGTTATCTGCATTAGGAGCTCTAGACCCGTGTGGCTCAAAGGTTACCAAGTTTGATGTCACGGATGTTAAGCCTCGCTTACGTTACCACATGGCATTTCAAATCCATGTGGAGTACATGGAAATTACCATCAAACATAATGTAATTAATGAAGTTGTTGTGACATGCGTGATGTCCCTAACCTATTGGAAAGCCATTATCTCTCTGACCTTATCTCAATCTATGACTATGTTGACTGCATTTGATGGGATTTCGTTTCAACCCCATGGGATCCTTCCCACTTTTCCATTCTAGTTAGATGGAAGACTGTGGAGGTCGATGTCAAGGTGGTTGATGCACCTCTCGACTAAAATTTACTACTAGGGCGTAATTGGAATTGTGCGATGACAGTCGTTGTGTCGTCAATTTTATTCACTTTATGTTTTCCTCATGAAGGGAAGATAGTGATGATTGATCAATTATCCTTTGCGCACACTAGTCCTAGTGCATCGGTTGGACCTTCGGTCCCTGTGATTGATAATTATCAGCAGGAAACTGAGGATGTTGGTGTCAGGATGTATTCCTCTTTGATGGGTAGTTTTGATTTCATGGAACCAACTCATCATATTCATGCCATTTCCAGTGAGTCTTCATCGTCGATGAGGTTTGTTCCTTTCCTTACTTCATATGTCAAAGAAACTTAGACCCTACCTTCCCCAACTATGTCGTACGAAGGTTAGTCACACATTGGGATGACAATGCCATTGTTAGATGCAAAAGTTTCATATCAAGCTATTCTAGACACTATTGCTGACCTAGATCCTTCCTCCTCGCAGACGGATGAGGTGGATCCTATTTCAGATCTTGTATGGGCCACTCAATCATCTTTTTCACATTATTTTCTTGAGGATACTTTACCTTCATATGAATCCATATTAGAGGCCATGTCTGGTCCTGATAGGCCTTGGGTCAATATGCATCATCGATCCTATTTTCTCTCGGAGCTTGTTAAGATCGAACATGATGACTTTAGATCTACCTTGAGTGAGATGGTCGGTCACGTCATGGTCCCTTTAGATACGCATGGTATTTATGTTGAAGGAAACATGGTGAATATTTCTCCTACTGTCGCGATTGACATCTCTCGTACCCATGGTAAAATCAAGAATATATATATCGGTGCAGATTGTTCGCCTAAAGCAATTCATATCTACACCAATATCTTAAAAGAATTATGAGATGTATTCGCTTGGTCATATGAAGATATGTCAGGGATCAACCCCATCATTGTCGAGCATGAGATTAAAACTTTTCGGGATGCTAAAATTGTTCGACAACGTCTTAGAGATGTTAATCCTAGGAAGGATCCCACTATTAAGGTAGAAGTAGAGAATCTACTTAATGTTGGTTTCATATACCCAGTTCCCCTAACTGAATGGGTGTCCAATCCCATTCCCGTAAATAAAAAGAAAGGAACCATCCGCGTGTGTATGGATTTTAGAGACCTGAACAAGGCCTGTCCTAAAGATAACTTCCCTACTCCTTTCATTGACTAGATTCTTGATGAGTGTGCGAGAAGCAAAGTCTTTTCCTTTATGGATGGATTTTCAGGGTATAATCAAATTTATATCAAACCCAAGGATCAACACAAGATGACGTTTATTTTTCCTTGGGGTACCTTTGCATACCACAAAATGTCTTTCAGTCTTAAAAACGTCGGAGTGACCTTCCAACAAGCCATGACTTTCGCATTTCACGATCTTAAGAATATCATCGAAGCTTATTTAGATGATGTTGTTGCCCACTCTTGCAAGAGAGTAGATCACTCCACTCACCTTCAACTAGTATTTGAGAGATGTATTTATTATCGCATTTGGTTAAACCCTCACAAGTGCATCTTCTGTGTTAGGTCTGGTCGTCTTTTAGGATTCATAGTGTCTGAGAATGGTATCATGGTGGTCCTATGAAGGTTGAGGCAATACTTCTATTGCCTCCCCCGTGCAACATTCAACAACTTCAAGGTTTATAGGGGAATGATAAATTCCTGCATCATTTCAGAGTAAACTATGCCAATTTAACTAAAGGTTTCATGCATATTTTGAAGAAGGACACTTCGTTTTTATGGGATGAGAGAGTCCATGAATCCTTCAATGCTCTTAAGAAATCTTTGGTATCGATGCCTCTGTTGAAGCCTTCGGACTACATTAGAGACTATTTTATTCATATCGTCGTGTTCGAAGGGACTGTTGGTATGGTATTAGTTTAGGAGGATGATGAGCTCCATGAGCAAATTGACTACTATCGCAATCGAAACCTAGTTGGTCCTGAACTTAAATATGCCCACGTAGAGAAGTTGGCTTTGATCGTCGTACATGCGGTTCAAAGATTACGACATTATATATTACTTTAAAAAACTACTGTGGTTGTGGATATCGATACATTTCAATACATATTTACCAGATGTATCATAGGGGGGAAATATAATAAGTGGATTGTTATTTTTCAAGAATTTGATCTTGATTTTGCTTCTGTGAAATCTAAGAAA
>JASDQU010205906.1:0-10321 GCA_032191745.1 Picea mariana
ACAGTCTCCTCTCTCTGAATACAATATTCACTCACATACATAGCCGCAATACATTTCCCTCATAAAAGAGGGTTGCCTTCTAGGGAAAAAAACCCTAACATAATCTCTACCGTTAGATCTGCGACCTTATAATGAACGGTCCAGATTTACAATGAAATTACAATATACTTTTATAAGGCAATTTTTGCTTCGGGGGTTTCGCCCCCGAACCCTCGCTGGGGGCTTGCTTGCCCCCAGACCCCCCAGCCGGGGGGATGGACCCCCCGGACCCCGCAGAGGGGGTACCCCCCCTCTGCACTCCTCCGCGTGGAAGAGTGTACATACTTCTAGGGTGTAAATACTTCATGGGGTATAAACACGGCTGAAAGCAAGGACCTCTGAATCAGGAAGATAATCAGGCTCCACAACCAACAGGGGTTTCCTATTAAGGTGGCAGTGATAGGTCACCCCCTATTATGCCAATCTTGCATCTACTTGCTTTGGGCTTTAGGCAAGTACAGATTGTGTGATAACAGTACTAATTGCTGAGATTTTTTATTGTAATCTGTTGTCCCAATTATCAAATAAAATCTTTGTTTTTCTATATCAACATATAAATTGTATTTCAGTGGTTCCTTTATGCTTGTTGTTACATGATTTACTGTGGACAAAGAGACATTTCTAGGTAATCTAAACAGAGTATGCATTTCCCATAATATTCCTAAGACCATTACCAGTTATCAACGCTACAGTTCGTGGTAGTTTGACAACCAACTACAACTCTTATAGTCTATACATATGAATGAAGAGCCAATACGAAACTTACATGTGGTGAAAACAACAAGGAGATAGTGTCCAAATAGCACATAGGACATTACACTTGCCCCCAAGGACACACCCAGTGGATTAAAAGTTTTTCCACGTTAAACCCGAGATGTGTATAAAGGCGGCAACAAGTCCAATCAACAATTCTATCAAAAGCTACAACCATATCTCAACTAAAAATATAAATGTGATTACAATGCAATCTTACCTCGTAATTGCAAGACCCCCAGGCTTAAGAACTCTTCTCATCTCTCTAAAGACATCTAGTGGCTTGTTAAGGTAATCAACACTTACCTACAAGACAATGAAGATAATTTTAAAAAGAGAATATATGGTACAAAAATTATCAATTGTACACACAAAAAAGAAGAGATAGAATATCATATTGGAGACAACTAGAGCATATTTCAATTTTTTATTTTCTTTTTTCTCTTTCCTATATAAATAAAATAATAAATATGACAAAATCAAACAACATGGAAGCAACTATTGATGTAGTAGTAAATTAATTACAAAGATTAACATGAAGTTTACTAAAATTGCAACCTAGTGGTTGCCAAATAGATCAAGCCAAGGAAAAAGAAAGCCTAACTATATATACACACACAAAGAAACATCAATAACATGAAGTGCTTGAAGTAAGTGCTTAAATTCCCTAGGAAAAGTCCAAGATAGTTTGTATGAGTGGTTATCCATAATTGCCAGATTACATCCCCAAAGAAGGCACACTCTAGCTAGTTTCCATATCTCATATGGCTACCAACTCTTTGTCCTATCCATTAAGAAATGTAAAGTTTATTGTTACCTATAGAAGAGAATTTAAATAAAAAGTATCATTAAGGTTACATAAATGATAA
Source organism: Picea mariana (assembly GCA_032191745.1). Lineage (NCBI taxonomy): Eukaryota > Viridiplantae > Streptophyta > Pinopsida > Pinales > Pinaceae > Picea > Picea mariana. Next base: position 1,662 of record JASDQU010205906.1, read on the forward strand.
GGCCTTGCTATAGAATTCAAGAGGGATACCTTACTCAAGTGCGTTGATTCGCAAAAATAAAAGAGGGGATCGAATGGAACCACCACCAACCCCTAAATTAACATTCACCATAAGCACACGTGTACTTCCATAGTATGAAAGAGAACACAAGTTAAGAGTACTTCATTTTCTTCGCTAGATGTGTTCCAACATATGAGCAGATCTTCTGCCTATCTTGAGATGATGTCAGAGCCCATAGTTTCATGATGGGATATGCCATCACAATGATTTTTATTATGTATCATGATCTGTTGAAATATTGTAACTTTGAAGAATATTCTACCTAAGGAGTGTTGAATAACATTGTTATATTATATTTGTTAATTAGGCCCTATTATGCCTTTGTAAAAGTCGACCCTATTGTGCCTTGACAATTTAAATGTAAATTAAGAGCTTAAGTGACAGGTCATCCCAAACCTAATTTTAGGTTGGCCAGACCACTCTTTATAAGGGAGGCCAGCACCTCATTTGTATACTCACTCATGTTCTCTACAAGAAGAGGAAAAAGTGTGCAAGTCTTGGAGGAATAGCTACTACAATTGGGGGTGACATCAAGGAGGATTTTGGTCTATCTCTTGGTATCTCTTGGTTAAGTGGTGTGCTACTCTTTCCTAGTGAAGGAGTAGAGGAGGATCTTCTGTCCGGATTTTGGTCATCTATATTCAGGAAGTTTTTGTTGGGTTTTCTTCCCCATGAGGGTTTCCCAAGATAATATGTGTGTCTCTATTGTTTCTGTGATTGCCTCTCTTTCAGTGATCTTATTTATACAGCTAATGTGCTAAAAGATTGTAATAATAAAGAAGAACCACAATTGCTAGTTGTATAAGTAAAACATCAACATGGTATCAGAGCAGGCATGAAAGAGACCAACTCATAGTTTATAAAGAAGTGGCTAGCCTTAGCGCACCCTCTCCAAAATTAAGTTTCAATGTTGCAGCTATTGCAGAATTAAGGTTTCTGCATAAACCCTAAGTGTGATGTTTTCCCTGTTTAAGGAGGACGTTGGGGGAAGTAACCACATCTAGGAGCTCACCCTAGGAGGGCACATCTAGTCCCTGGATCAGAATTCCAAAATTTGAAGTTTGAAAAATTAGGGTTTCCCAATAAAACCCTAAGTTGCAGTTGCAATTGCAATTGAAGTACTAGTTGCAGTTGCAGAGTTAGTTGTAGTTGCAAAATCAGTTGCAGTATCAGTTGCAGTTGCAGTGCTAGTTTATTTGTGCCAGTTCCTTCATGCCAGTTGCAACACTAGTTCCAGTGCCAACACCAGCTACAAAACCAGTTGCAGTGAAAGTTTTTGTGAAGTGTTGGGACTGATGTTTTATTTTCCTAGTGCGCCCTACCCTAGCAAGATACTGTCAGAGGTATGTACTTACATATGTTTAAATTGTATCATTATTTTTAAAGGGTATTTGCAAGAGAAAGGATCTTTTGTCTAAACAACAATCGTAGATCCAGAGGGATGTCAAATCCAACACATTCAGAGGAACAATGCACCTCAAGTTTGAACAATTTAATATGCCTCTAATTGTTATGATCTTATGAACATCTAGATTGTATTTTAATTTGTTGAAGTTATGACTATCATACTAACCATTGGTCAAAATTAAAGTCAAAAGTATTAGATTGATTAAGGTTGAGATTATAGAGTTTATTATCTAACTCAGATTTCTGTCAAGAAAGCATATTATCTTAGTAGAGAGGACAGGTTGAAGAGAATACTTGTCATCTTGAGTGAAGGAGACTCGGAAGAAAAGAAACAACACTCATTCTTGAGGACAAGACTCCAGGTTCCAGGTTTGATTGATTACGTTGATAAGATTAAAATTTACACATGTCAAGTTTGATAGCTGCCTCATTACAAGTAAACATTATAGTTGTGATAACAATCTTTTGAAAAGTTTTATACTTGGTAGCATGTGAGCATTATTGAGATAAATGCTTATTGTAATCATTTACCAGATATAACTAACATCTCCTCTAGGTGAAACTTCTTGTTTTGTTTCCAAGTTACCATGGAGGATTGACTGATCACAACACTAGAAGAGTGTTACTCTTATTTCTTATTATTGTATTTCTTACTTTTGACCCTTGTTTCAGGCAGGTCACAAGTTATAGCTCTGAAGGAGCTATTGTGATGATTGTTCTCGCTATTATTTCTATTATTATTATAAAGAGTATTATTCTTGTCTATTTTTTCTCCCTTGTTTTTCTTGCTCTAGGCAGGTCACGGGTAATAACCCCGAGGGAGCTATAGTGACAGTTGCAGGAGGAAACATATTAGATGAGACATGGAGCAAACTATCCATGTTGTATACATGACCATATACATCCATGTACCAAAGAAGAAGAAGAAGAAGCTACTTTTGCTAGATACAGAACATCTCATATGGAGACAGATCATGACGGGCAGAAGTCTCCAAAGATGACAAAACAAATCTCACTAGTGCAGTTGATCATTATTCAGATCATCAGGAAGATTTACTAGAGCCAGAAGGGCCTACCCAGAATCAATGCAGTAACCAGAAAAAGACCAGCATGGACCCGTGACACTTTCCAGGATGCAAAGACATATAGCATTGACGAGACTTATCAAAGGGCGCAGATGGCTCCAAAGATTATATAGACTCAGAGGGAGTCAAGCTTCATAGGGAGCATGGAGACTCAGAGTAAGCCTGATCTCAGAAAGGATCAGATGGGAAAAAGAGATTTCTCCATTTACATCTTTATTAATTTAGGACTGATTTATTTATGTTGTCATAAACTTGTTATTGTTGAAGTGAATCATCTTTTAAAACAAGTTTTATTACAGCCTTTTCTTTGATAGCTAGTGTTTCGAGGATGTTACCCCCAACCTAGGGGTAAGTAAGGAGATCATGTCTTGATCTCCCTTCAAGTGACTCTGTGGTACTGCCCTCCAAGCTAATAGATTAACTCTTGGGAGTACCTAGCATTTGGACCTTAATTAATTAATTAATGGCAATAAATGGGCCTAGAAAAATGTTGCATCGCGGACGAAGGGAAACTCACCCTCTACAAAGGCACCCATAAATGAGACAATACAAACCCTTGTATGTCATGAACCCCGTGCCTGGAATTTCACCCTACTCCACTTCACATGCACACATGGCTTAGATGGGCTTCTCTCGGGAAACACCTTAGACTTGGGGAATGATTGACCCAATAGGATGCCTTGAGACCCCTCCCACACCTAAATTTGACAAATTGTATAACGTCTTTGAGCATTCATTTAGTTTGAAAAGGGGGGTTTGATGCACATGTCCGGGTGGTTTGATTATTAGATGTGGTTTACTTGTTATGATACTTGTGACTCATGGACCCCTTGAGGGTGTATTTGTTTCCCTTTGCAGGACCTTGCCCGGTGGACAGGTACTCATGAGGAGATGACCAATTCGGACCTTCATGAGGGCTTGAATCCCAAGGATGGATGTAGAAACCCCAGACTTGGGGAAAGATCGTGATGATTGGTTTGCACAGGGAAGGAAGAGGACGTTGGCTTTGGAGGCACCCTGGCAGGCTTCGACGATGAGTTGTGACTCTTCCCCACCTGAATGTTAGCCTTTGGAGGCCTTGGATGTCACCCTAGTAACCCATGACGTCGCCCAGGGCTAGGGTTTGACACCTGGAGATGTGTGATGTCCCTTTCCCAAGACTAGGCCAGCAGGGAGTGACTCAGTGGTCTATCTGTTCTGGTAGACTATAGTCAAGCAAAAACAGGGAACAAGGGGAGAAATAGGGATGAATAAATGGCTAAATGATGAATTAAGCCAAAAAGCATAGGAAAAATCACTTAAGCCAAAGTCAAAAGAGAAATAGAAGAAAAAGGTGTTGAGGGGGGACTTAATTAATTAATCACTCAACTTAGGAGGAAAAGTGCCTAGCTTAAGTGATGTCAATGGAGAATTAGATCAGGGAAGAAATAAAAGGAAAAATTTGACCTAATTCCTCATTATGTTATGATTTGGATTTGAGAACAAGTTTCAGAGGAGGAAGTCGACCTCTTTGATGTTTTGTGGATTTTTGGAGAAAACCACCACCCAGATCGATTTTGGTGTTGGAAGACACACCCTAGCCTATCGAAGATACCATCCAGGTATTTCACTGTGCCAGTTTAGAAGTATTCAAATCCCTTGCAAAGATTGTGCAATGCAGCCAGTGGAGGCGCAAGGGTTAGAGAGGGTTTTGTGTAGTTGCAGGAGACCGGGGCTTATCTCGTCGATTCCTTCCGACCCAGTTGAGAGGAGGCCAGGGCGCTTCTTTTGAGCCACTAGTCATCAGATTCTAACGGTCGAATCTACCAAGGCGCACCAGATATCTAGAAAGTGTGTAGCTCTTGAGGAAGCACATTTGGGTTTCCAGAGAGTTTTTCGGATCAGATCCGGGGAAACCCTTTCGACCTATTACAAAGGAGGCTAGGGTGCACATTTTGAGACAGTTATCAGAGGATTATGCCAAGGGAATCATCATGGCACATTTCCAGAGCCCAGGAGGTGCGCAACCCCCCAGGGGATATCATCCAGGGTTCATTCAGAGATTCAATGAGTCGATCTTTAGTCTGACAGATATCAAGCGGATCCTAGAGGCTAGGGCACATAGTTTGGGGCATTTTTTAGGCCGATCTATTGAGTATAGCCACCGGGGCAAGTATATCTATCATTTGCAGCAGTTGTCATGAGTTTTCGGAGTTGCATGTTGATCTATCCGTGCATGTGCAGATCTATCCACATATTCTGATCACGGCTATTTTATATTGGTTGCATTGTATTCCAGTGACGATCCATGAGATCTAGCTGATGATTAGTCTATGCTTTCAGCATATCAGTTGTATTTCCTAGCTTTTCCATATAATACATGCTATTGAGATTGTGTTGGCTCCTTATTTCGCATACATCATATATATTGTTTGAACCTTGTTTATATGACACACACATACAAAAATCACCAAGCATGTTAAACAATTAATTAAAATGCATCCAGAAACCCCCAGAGTATCAGATCCGAGAGTCAAAACACTAGTTTAGCAGTAGATATCCAAATCCGTCAAATTTGGGATATTTCAAGATGTTGGACTCCAGTTCTGGCACGTGTGGCATTGAGGATGGCCTTTGGAGGCCCAACGCTCTGCTAGATGACCTCAACGTCTCATGGAGGAGGCCTAACGTCACCCTAGGAAGGATGACGTTACCCTCTTTAGGGTTTATTTTGTGTAAATTGATTTAATTTTGAATTTTAAGAGCAAATTGACATGTAGGCTCTGTTTTGTGAAAAGATACAACTTTTGGATTAATAAGCCTAGATTTCCCATATAAATATCGTTGTTTGAATTCGTTTTTGATGATAACTCACCTCTCACAAGAGGCAGGTCTGAAAGTTTCTCCCTCTTGGGTAATTGGACTGAAATTGGTACTATTTTTGGAGTTTATGGTCTCTTGTACTAATGCGCTAAGCTTGGAGGAACATGCTTTGGATGTCATTTGGCTATTTTATGGTGGTAAAGTGCTAAACTTGGCTTTAATCTTGATTATTCTTGGTGGAAGTAAGTAATTTTTGCAACTTCTTTTATGCATTGAATGATTGTGGTTATTTTACTTGTTTCATATTGAAGATTATGAAATTACTTCTTGTAAGCCCTTGGAAAGGAACATAAGGTACTTCTTCCTTTCTTTAGCTTGTCCTACTCTCTATTTGGTCAAGGATATCTCTTCTAAATTAGGCTCCTAGAGCCCTGTTAACCCCTAGATTTTCATCATCTCCGAGGTGTAGGACAGTCCGTGACAGAGTGAGTTGTTAAGGCACTAAATGATGTTAAAGTCACCGGTTCAAAACCTGCGGGGACAAAAAATCCAGCCATGTTAAGGGTTGGTGTGGCTCAGGCCGGGTGTGATCCCCGAGTGATTTTGACGGCTTAGATGCCCCTGAGTCGCTGTTTCTTAGCCACAGATTTGTCCCACATGTCATGGACAAACTAACAAACAAAAAAAAAAACCTAGATTTTCATCCTTGAAAGTCTTGAGGGTTAATAGCCAGAATGCAACACTTTGGTTGGCATACTGATATTTTCTCAGGGTTTTATCACTTATGTTGAGTAGGAGGTTGGTTCACACACGAGGCAAGTACATGATCAGTATAGGGTTGCTTAGTTTAGAGTCACAATCTACTTGGTTTCCATGCATTTTTGAGAGAGAGATGTATACATACATGTGTGGCTAATTTTTAGAAGGCACGGTTTGAGTGGGTCTTGTGGAAGTTTGGGTTAGTTCAGAGGATACAGTACGAGTCCTCGCAGGATTCTAGGCTCGATGACACTTTTTTCGGGCGACATGCAGGAACTTGTTATTTTTGGCAGCTTATGATCTAGGCCCCAGATTCAGATTTCGAGAGTGCAGTATTGATCCTTGAGGCATCCAGAAGCCTTTGGACCTTTTTACAGATGATGTCACCCAGATTACTATTTTTAGCAGGTTGAGCATCAAGGCCCGCATGACAGTTCTGATTGCATATCCAGATCCCTTGCAGAAAGACGAGATTAATGAGTATAAAGTCAAGGGTATTCAGACGACTTTCTATTTTTGGCAGTATTTATGTGGCGGTGTCATCCCAGTGATCTAGGGTGATGTAGACAAATTTTCTAAAAATAGGTATAGGAATCTATTTTTAGAGGGCCCTATATTTAGAGGATTCTATTTTTTGAGGACATTATTTTTAGAGTTCCTATTTTTAGTGGGTCCTATTTTTAGTTGCCTCTATATTTAGCAGGTCCAATAATCATCCGTGCAGTACCAAGTGGCATCCTCAGAGGTCGACATGTGGCAATTCTTAGGTCACATGTGGCGCCCACCTAAGTTAGAGTGCATGTCTCCAAAGTTAGGGGGGTCGCATGAGTTCACTAGAGTTATCTCCCTCATGCATACCATGCGCTTTAGTTTGCTTTTCCACTCGCTCACTTAAATTACCATGCACTCATGCGCCCACTCTAAACTCACACTCTGCTTTTTCCTTCTCCCATGCATGTCATGTGCCTCACTTCACCCCTCTTCTCACTCACTTAGCTCGCCATTCGCTCATTCATGCGCATTCAAACTCACACTCACCCTCAGTCATCTCACTACTCCTCCCCACATCCACTTAGACTCTATTCTTATCCTCTTCATGCGTCCCTCTTCCTTGAGATATGCACCCCCTCTAGCTATATATTGGAGGCTTGCCATGGGTTATTTCGTCAGTTCTTAGCAGGAGCAGCATAGTCTCTCTCTCTCTCTCTCTCTCTCTCTCTCTCTCTCTCTCTCTTGTCTAGTGGTGTGTCATTGAGAAAAGTAGTCATTGTATCAGTTGTGAGCTTGCCAACTATGGTGCAACCAACCCTCTTATAAAGTTGGATCAATAAAGAAGCTTGTGTTTATTGTTTGAACCTCTCTTCTTGACGGGATTGTGGTGAATTTGCAAATATGATATGTCATTCTAAACTATTTACTGTGATGGTATCAATCCTTTGGGTATTTTTTTTTTCCATTTTATTATCATTGTGCTAACTCTGCAGGTTCCCTCCAAGTGTGTTAGATCAACTTTTTCCACCGTTTTGGACTGCTTTACACATTGTCCAAGGCAAAACAGCTCGCTGATTTTTGAGTTTTCATACCTTAAATCAGCCACAAGGGTGCTTCATTGTGCCCATAGACTCCCCCCATAGGCTAGCAAGGCCTAGCCTGAACGAAGAGGGGTTTAGCCTGTGACATCTGGGGCGATTTCTCCTATAAGTAGCCAATTTTTTACCATTGTCATAATAGGTTTATCAGTGCAGATTGGAGGGTAGAAATTTGTGCTAACAAGCCCTAAAGTGCTAGCACTTTAGGATCCCTACTTTAGAGGCTTGTTGCAATAATACATTTCAATCGTCTTAGGAAAGGGAAATTCGCTAGAGCCTAAAGAGCCTACTCTCTAGCTAGATTTACCTTTGAGGCCTTGGAACCTTGAAGACTTAAGGTGTTATTCTTCAAGGTTTCACCTCATTTATCTTTAGACAAATATAAACATTAGATTCTCCAAGTTGATTTGTTGTTGTAAATTGTAATTGACTCCATAAGCCCAAGACAGGCATTGATTTCTATGCTCTTGTGAATGAATGTGATCAAAAGAACTTTCAAACTCTCTTCTTTGAAGCTTCCACTAACTAATGTTAAGCCTAGCTTAGCTAAACTAACCAATTGTGTTGTTGTTGTTACAAAACACTTGGTGCACCCATCTGTAGTCTTGTAATTTGTTGCATACACTCAATTAACATTAGCTTAATACACTCTGAAATTTCCTTAAGAAGGTGTTAATTAATATATTGAATAAATGTTAAATTTTCATTGTACTTTCATGTCATTCTGAGTAATAATTCTTGTGGTTGTTACAAAACATTCATTGTTGTTGTAAATTGATAATTTGCTGCAAATTTGCTTCAGCCACTTCATTTTTTGATTGTCTAACAACTTTGAGGCTTTCATTATCATTTGGTACTTGGAAATTGTATATGCATCCTATATTGTTCTTGTTCTGGGTAGGTACATCAATACTCTCTTTGCCTCAAATCTTTCAGACGAGGACACTCTTGACTTTGG